>JAOUZG010017540.1:2132166-2164262 GCA_026289955.1 Argiope argentata
ATATATATATATATATATATACACTGAAGTTACAAAAGTCATGGGATGACTGTTAATATCGTGTCGGTCCTCCTTTTACCCGGCGAAGTGCAACAACTCGACGTGTCATGGAGTCCACAAGTCGTTGGAAGTCCCCTGCAGGAATATTGAGCCATGCTGTCTGTATAGACGTCCATAATTGTGAAAGTGTCGATGGTGCAGGAGTTTGGGCACGAGCGGGCCTTTCGATGATGTCCCATAAATGCTCGATGGGATTCATATCGAGCGATCTAGGTGGCCAGAGCATGCGCTGGAATTGTCCGGAATGCTCTTCAGACCAATCGCGAACAGTTCTGGCCCGGTGACATGGCGCATTGTCATCCATAAAAATCCCATCGTTTTGTGGGTACGTGAAGTCCATGAATTTCTGCAAGTGGTCTGCAAGCAGCCGAACATAACCATTTCCAGTCAATGATCGGTTCAGTTGCACCAGAGGACCGAGTCCATGCCATCTAAAAACAGCCCACACCATTATGCAGCCACCACCAGCTTGAACAGTGTCTTTCTGACAGTTTGGGTCCATGGCTTCGTCGGGTCTGCGCCACACTCAAACTCTACCATCAGCTCGTAACAACTGAAATCGTGACTCATCTGACCACGCCACGGTTTTCCACTGGTCTAGGGACCAGTCGATATGCTCACGAGCCCGAGAAAGTCGCTGCAGGTGATGTCGTGCTGTCAGTAAAGGCACTCGAGTCGGTCTTCTGCTGTCATAGCCCGAGGAAGACAAATTTCGCCGCACAGTCTTATCGGACACGTCCCTCGTTCGTCCCACATTGATTCCTGCAGTTATTTGACGAAATGTTGCGTGCCTATTAACATTGACCATTCTACACAGACGTCGGCGGTCTCGGTCGTTAAGTGCAGGTGGTGGCCCACTGCGCTGTCCATGACGGGATGGGATGCCTGAAATTTCATACTCTCGGCACACTCTTGATACTGTGGATCTCGGAATGTTGAATTCACTAACGATATCCGCAATGGAATGACCCATGCGTCTAGCTCCAACTAACATTCCACGTTCAAAGTCTGTTAATTCTCGTCGTGCCGCCATAAATCATGAAAAACCTGTTCACATGAATAACTTGAACACAAATGAAAGCTCTGGAAAACGAACTGTGCATTTATACTTTTTCGCTGCGATACTACTGCCATCTGTATATTTGCATATTGCTATCCCATGACTTTTGTCACTTCAGTGTATATAAATAATCTTGCTACTAAAAAAAATATTTTAATGAGTTCAAAGGATTGTTTACTGTCTGACCAAAAATATTCAGATATTCTCAAAATTTTTCGAATTTCTCAAGGAAAATCGGACGGAATTTCCTGTGGGTTTCCACCATGTAAAGAATTGGCACATGAACTCATATTTTAGTGATATTCGAAATATTTCACAATAACCTTCGAAAATGTTATTGCATAAAATAATGAATTTTATTACTCTGTTTCAAATTTTTAAAAATTTATTTTTTCAATGATACTAATTTAATAATTGCAAAAAGTTTTTTTTAAAAAAATATTCTTTTGTTTAATTTTCAACAATAGATTATGTGGTATCCTTGAAGATTAAATTGTTTCCTTTGTTTCGTCAACTATTTCATATCGCTTGATTTTCTTCCATTGTGTTGAAAACTAAGGAAGAAGGATATTGATTAAAATCTATGTAACTTACGTTGTTGTTATTTCTTACGGAACTTTCCATGGACTAGCTCGCTGATGTAGTCAGCGATTTAAGCCTAATTGGCGTCTCGTGTTTTGTAGTAGCGCCAACTGGGGCCAAGAGTAGGACTTTTGCTATTTCAGTCATCACATATGCTTGCACAGCCCCTTTTTACATAACGCCATCCTGTGCCCCCAGTGTCTATAATGTTAAGTTATCTAACGAGTTGGATGAACACAAAATGAGAGAAAGAAGAAGAAAAAAAAAAAAAAACGCAGAGAGACGATACAGCATTCAAGGATTTCATGAGAGAATGCCATCGGTGTCAAATCTTACACGAATCTGTTCAATTTTTCTGAAGTTATAACTGGATAGAGGGGACAAGAATACTGAAACAATTGGTGATTATGAGTTGAACTAACAGTGAAATCAGATTACCAACTGAAAAGGGGGGGGGTGACAAATTAAATTATTAACGTATATATGATAAATAAACAATCTCTACAGAGTCAGAAATACGTAGCGTCCGTCTGGGTTCTGGGGTCTTGATTTTCATCATGAGATCTGCACTTTTGTGGGACTTTTTAAGTTATAATTTCGGTTGATTTTCGCAAGGGGAATTCTGGTCTCAACTATTGTAGGTCTTGGTATTTATGAATATGATTTACTATGGAGTCGATTTTGCCGCGTGAAAGGGTGTTTAATGCAACTCTCCTGTGTCATTCTTCCTCGAGACTTCTTTCTGGCTTTCTCATATACCGTGAGAGAGTGAGGAGGCATTCTGTGGCATAGTGAATTGGAGATCCCATTTCCCCACAGCTACAGCAAGGAGAGTCGGCTAGATGGAATCTGTGTAGGTATGTCGAGAATGGGCCGTGTCCAGTGAAGAAAAAGATATTCGCATTGTTCCATTTGGCAACGTAGAGAGAAACTTCCGGTATTATGTTTCATGTGGAACGGCCTGTTTCTCACACCTCTCACAGATAGCACACAAAAGAACAGCCATGCCCTAACCGGGACTTGAATCCGGGATGCCCAGCTCTCGGGGAAGATGCGCTACCTCTGTGCCTGGAAGCCGACTCTTATTTGTAAGTCGGCCCAAATGGTTCCTCAGTATAGTATGAGGACCACTTTGGGTATTTGATGCAACTCTCCTGTACCATTCTTCTTCGAGACTTCTTCCTTGCTTTCTCATGTGCCATTTTACAGGAGGGCGTAATCACACACCTTACAGATAGAACACAGAAGAACAACCATGCCTGTACCAGGACGCCCAGATCACGGTGGAAGACGCGCTATCCCTGAGCCAGGACGCCGGCGTAACTTACGTGCGAAAGTGAAGCTACAATATACCGAAATTGAGACTATAGAGTAGCCATGCATCTACATTTTTAATGGTGCCACAATATCATGAGACTGCTCTGCATCAGAAAGATCCATGTGTACTGTGAACGGAATATAAGACAATTAATATAACATAAAGTTAACGCCTGGCAATCAGGGCCCGATTTAGCCTTTTTGGGGCCCGGGGCAAAAAAATTGGGGGGGGGGGGGGGGCTTTGCTTTACTACTTTAGTAATGAAGAGCCGGGATGGCCTGGTTGGTAGAGCGTTGGACTCGTACGCCTTAGGTTACGGGTTCGAAGCTCACCGCCCAAAAGAATCCCCGAGTGTGTGGCGATTGGCGCTCGTTAAATCTGTTCGTGATCGCAAAGTCCTCCATATCGAGAGTAATATCACTGGGGGTACTGGGCCAGGGGTGATCGTTCCCTGTTCCAGGTCTAAATTACGATCTGAGATGAGTGAATGAATTTGCATGAATGCAGTCCGCCCCCTAAAAAGGGTTGTGACGTGTGTGTAGCTAAGTCGTACTCTTGGCCCTAGATGGCGCTACTTGTAAAACAAGCGACGTATATTTCCGGCTTAAAATCTGCTGATGCATCAGCGGGGCTTGTCCATGGCAAGTGCTATAAGCAACAACAACAACATCAGTAATGAAGAACATTTTTTTAAAAAAGGAAACGCTAAATAAAATTTCTATTCGATTTGAGGGCCCTTACTTATGTTGGGGCCCGGGGCAACTGCCCCGTATGCCCCTGCCTTAGTCAGGCCCTGCTGGCAATATCACGTATTCGAAATTATATCTAAACAATTTGTCTGAAATTAAAGATAACTGATATCGCCACTGGGCGCCAAAGACGAATGCGGTATTAATGTTTTCGCTTTGCCAGGAAACTCGTCAGATTTAAGCCTCATTGAGAATTTATGGAGTGTAACGGGATAGCTGAGAATCATCGCAAAACAAAACGAGAACTTCAGGAAACAATAACTAAAGTTTGGCACAGTGAAATACAGAAAGAAGTTTTGCAAAACCATGCGGATTCTATGTCTAAAAAATTGGCTACTGTGATCGATGTTAGAGTCGGCCCAGCCAAATATTAAATGAACTTTTTTCAAAATCTTTTCTGATCAAAAGATTTTGAAGTTTTTTTGTATACTTCATTTTTATTCCGAGAACCAAAATCAAATCCCGATACCGGTAACATGCACATTTTGATTATATTTTATTCTATTTGAAACATTTTTTTGTTCAATAATTTAATTATATTCTCCCTTTAAATAGGTTTAATACATTGACATCAAAAAAAATATTGGAACGAAAAAAATATTACTTTTAGAGGTTTATTCTTGAAAAAAAATGTAGGAATTTTCATACTTGCAATATTTTTGAGCAGTAGTTTATGTGCATATTACTACTCTTGGGAATAGCGTTCTTTAAATTTAAATAGATTCAATTTTCTTCGAGGTGACGAATCATTCATGTGGGAGTCTAAATAAATCTTCCAAAAATTAGTCTCTTCAGATAGCAGGGTTTTAGCGGCGTGATGTCTAGGATTTTTTAAATATTTGCGGGTTAGTTTTTAAACCAAGATTAAATTAATGCAAACGAAGGATGAAGAGACTTTAAAAAAATAAAAGAATTTATTTAGAGTTAAAGGGGGAATATTTACAGGGAAATATTAGAGAGAATTAAACTTTCTGATTATAACTAACTTTCTGGTTATTTAATGTCTCGAAAGAGACATTAAATAATCAGAAAGTTAGATTATTTCCTCTGGGAGGACGTTAGAAGTAGGAAAACATTATGACTGAAAACGTATTACCGCGTAGCTTTGCGAGGATCGCTGACGCGTGAAAACAGACGTCTTTCCTTTACGAATGTTAGTGGAGCCTTTGCATCAATATTAATTGGGACAATTTTTCAAAAGCTCGATAGATGGCATTGTTCTGGAATGTTATACTAATTAAAAGTATCGTCCTTTGGGAATTGATCTAACCTTTTACAACTCTTGCTTTGAATTACATCTATCATCGGGTGTTGACAAAACAAGATGAAGGCAGATGATGGGTAATTAAAATAGCTCTTTGGGGTATCCTACATTCATTTTCATCTTGGGTCCTTGGGAGCATGTGAAAAAAAGAAGTCATAATACATTTTGTTGCTGAGGGGACTGCACTGGAATTTTGCTTAACAGGTGCCCGAATTTTACTCATAATGCGGCATATTCTTTCAGTGAAAAAAAGTTTCAGCGTAGAAATTCTTGTGAAATAGTAAAATGCATTCCATTTCGAACTATGTTTTAGTTATATAATTTATTATTGAAATATGTTTAATTATGTAATTTATTATTTATAATGCAAGTTTTCTTTGACAAAAAAATTGTCTAAAGATATTTGCCTTTGGCTTTTTTTCAAAGTAAAAAATGAGATACGTCATTGCTGTTTAATAATTTGGCCACTACAATCAGACATAGCTTCTGCCTTATTAGAGTGATGGATAAGGTAATATTTTCCCATTCTCTCAGCTTCCCCCTTATTTGAATGGACGATTATAACTTCACTGAATTTCTTATTTCATCCTTTCATAACTTTTTTTTTTTTTGCTGTGACACAGAATGCAGCCCCAAAAGTTATTCTTTAGTTTGAACTGTATTCTTCCATTAGCCCATAGATGTCGCTGTTATTCACTTCCATCCCCATATAGTTGGACAAAGATACAATTTCATCGATTAAGGTCTCCACAAGCACTACCTTAAATGTCTCGAAATTTCATTCAACACTTTATGACCAAAATTTTAGCTACTTTTCCGTTTGCCGCTCGGCAGCGAAAAACCGCCATTAAATGTAGAATTCCACCAAGTTTCGTTACTTACGTATTAAGCCGTCGACACCAACGGTTTAGTAACTCATTGGCGACGGATTCAAATTTGGCGATAAACCATTGACGCCAACGAAACCAACAAAATGACGAAAAACAGTTAAGGTTTGAAATTTTTTGGAGGGTTTTGTCATTATTGGTGGTTTAGCAACTTTTTGGCAACGTCTTTTAATTTGGCGATAAAGATCGACGGTCTAATACTTAAGCACCCAAATTTCTTACAGTAATTTTAAAGAGAAAAATCGCCAAATTTCTTTGGCAATTTTCAATTGTCTCCCGGCTAGCAGAAAAGTACCCAAAATTTTATACTCATATATATAGGGTGTCCCACAAATATGTAATGATATTTTGAACTCTAATTTTATTTGTAATTAATTTCCAGAGTTTTGTCTTACCTCAGCCCATAGTAACTTCATTCTAATTTGTTCTCTTATTTCCTGATCCCATTCCCCTTTCTCTAACTATTAAATAAAATGAAGTTTTATAAAGGTTCTACCCTATCAGTCCACGTTCCGATTAAAGCGATAGAGGAAAATGATAATAGCAGATTCTTCTGGATCCCTGCGTTTCTTTTGTCTAAGGTCAATAATTGTGAGAATTCCTGTCAAAATTCGACACATGTCAGATTTATGAGAATATCAGGATATATGAGACCAGTTTAATTCCTTTTATGCGTTTTAAGCTCATTATGGTTTTTTTTGTGCCGTTCTGCTTGTACATAATGCATGCCTCTCCAGATGGAATAAAAAGAAGTTAAAAATTCAACCTGTCTTCTCCCGGATTTTAACTTTTTTTAGAGTTGGGCTGAAACTCTGCAATCTGTTTTGGGATTTCTAAGCCCCAAATTCACTTATCGAAGTGTAAGAGAAAAGGTACTCTTACCTTGTCGTTCCGGGAACTTCTAGATGAGATAGAATCGAGGTATTCCAACGTGAATCAGAGCACAACATCGAAAGCATTAGTCCAGGGTTTTCATTTTCATCTATTTTTTATTTGCTTGACGAGGACACAGGCACAGATAATTATTTACAAATATATACATATGTCCTTTTAGTCGTAGGAATCATTGACATCACCTACAACCATCTCTGGGTGCGTTCACACCCCGAATCCAACCAAAGCTACACAAAAACACTCAAACCGAAACTGAAACTCACAGCTGTTACTGAGGGATCATGGGATTTTTCCCTGACGTCACCAATACGCTTGCGCGAAAGTGTCACATCACGTTATGGTGAGGCCAGGAATTCCAACAATCTGCTTCAAATCAAGATTGTCATGTTGTTGTTCTTACTTATGGGACTTGCCATGGACAAGCACTCTGCTGATTCATCGGTTGATTTTAGCCGAAAGTAGCCCTTCTTGTTTTTGAAGTAGCTCCAATTAGAGCCAAGAGTACTACTTAGCTACACATTCACCACATTTGCTTGCACAGCCCCTTTTTACAGAGGGGCACGGTCACACATCTCACAGATAGCACACAGAAGAACCATGCCCGAACCGGGACTCCCAGAACAAGTGGAAGAAGCTCTACCTCTGTGCCAGAAATCCGGCATGTGATTACCATTAAACATATATAGACACCCCATAAATGTAGGGTGTCTCATAAATACCACCCAAACTGTACAACCAAATTCTTCGTTAGGATTATACAATAAATGCTATACACTGTACCTCGCAGTTTTGGAGAAAAATATAAAAAAAAATTGGTGCAAGGAAAAAAATATTTTATTTGATATATCAACAGCACTATTTGCAAACGACCAAGGTTGGTGTTCAAAATGCAGACCGTGCATATCGAAGGCAGAAGTGAGTTCGCCGTGGAATGGATACATGCACACGTCACACCAGCGCAATATCGACCGAAATACAAGCAACATGCAGACGAGCAATTAAGTCCGTTTGCGTTGTCAGTATGCATGGATACACCAATTCCTTGAGACGGCCCCTTTGGAAAAATCCAACGATATGCTATCTGACGATCGCGACCCTCGGGTCCAGCTGTCGGGGTATTCCAAATCCATCCAATCACGTACAAAAGCACAAAAATGCGCCACGGTCCCATAATGGTGAAACTAAAGGCCGCTATTGCCGCTAAGGTTATGTAAGGCCGTTCATTCTGAAATTCAGGAGATGCATCACGGAGAAATATCTAGAAATATCTCTAGAGCCATTCAAGCTACAGGTATTGGTACTTATCCGTTATCCGGGTGGAAACGAAAAATCGCCAAATTATGTGGAATTCCGCCAAATTTCTTACACTGATTTTAAAGCGAAAAATCGTCAAATTATGTGGAATTCCGCCAAATTTCTTACAGCAATTTTTAAGCGAAAAATCGCCAAATAATGTAGAATTCCACCAAGTTTCTTACAGCAATTTTAAAGCGAAAAATCGCCAAATAATATGGAATTCCGCCAAATTTTCCGCTTAAGCCTGGATAATTAAACACACACACACACAGGTGTGGTCAAAACAGGTGATCCCCGAGTATACCAAACCCACACATTTATACATTCCTAATGTATCTACGCGCGGATTGAACGGGAGCCACATATTGCTTTTGTGATGGTTGAATGCCCAATCACGTGTAAAACATGATTCATTATTCCACAAGATATCAGCTTTTAAACTATTATCCGTGTTATGTTGCTGCCAACAGCCTTTTACAAAAGTCCATGCGTGTTTGGGGGTGGACAAAGTGAGTTTTGATTTGCTGTTTAAAATTAGTTGTAAACAAAGAAATATAACGCATATGCTACCACAGTTTTTGCTATTACACATGCGCAGTTTGAGGTTTTCGTGCATGCGTGGATACATTAAAACCACAATTTTAAAACTCTCCTTTTTATTTTAATTTGATTTTAATGTACTGAACCCCAATAATTGCTGTACAAAATGGCATAAATATCTCCAATATCCGTTAACTATTTCTCGAGTTTTTGTGGTTCAAACATACAGACGCTTTCAGGAGACTTCATTTTGTACTATGTATAGAAGATTCAATTTCAATGTATGTATTCGTTACCGATAAGGAAATAAATATTCTTTCTATCATTCCTATTTAAGCATGATAGCTGTCTCTGATTGCAAGCGATGTTTCCATTTTTTTTCCTTTTATCATGTTAGAACATGATGTTGTTTTTGAGATGAGGCTTTTGGCGTCAACAAAACTCCGTAGCCAAAAAAAGAAAAATCCGTAGTAAAAAAAATTGAAATTTTATTAATTGCACGAGCATCTCAAAAATTAGTTTTTAATAATGCGTTGCCATCGCATTTACAAAAGCTCCGATTAGAAAAGATAAGTTAATGACTACAGCAAATAAAGCCTAGAAAAATGTCATTTTGAGCACGTGATTATATGAAACGAAATAAATAGGAAATGGGATACTTTTTTAAATAATCAATGCGAGACAAATTTTTTTGGATCGTTTGCAATACCAAAGGGACTCATTCAATGAAACATTTGAAATGAATAAAAACTATAATTTAACTCGCACGAGCACGTGGCGCTTGGCCGTTCAAGAAATGATGTTCAGACATGATGCATTGAAATATGCATAGCAGATTTCATTTTAATCTGTATAACATTTTTTTGCGACAGCAACGTGCCGGATATCAGCTAGTAATAAATACAAATTTGCAAAATATACAAATTTGCAAAATAGCTAAATTAAACTTTAAAATAATAATAATAATTATAATAATGATTAATTTAAAAAAGTGTTGAAATATGGAATTTAATTGACAAATTTATTAAAAAAGGGGTCTCATGAAGTGCACTAATTAGGGCCTTAAAATGCTTAAATTTCCCACTGGCGGTGGACCTAAAAACAGTAACCGAGTTCCTCAAATTTAATGTGCTTTCCTGAATAACTAAAAATGTCAGCAGTTTAAAGGGGAAACGATTATATAAGTTACACTTTCATTGCTTAGATTTCATTTATGCGCCTGTCCCAATTACTAGGTTGAAATTATAGGATTTTGTCACTACTTCAAGCCGAACTCCCTCTGAAGACTCCCTCCCTCCCTCCCCTCCTTTTTTTTCTCCAAAACAAACCAAACGAATCGTATTCTCTAGTCTAAACCAATAAATCTTTGCCCTTCGGAGACCAGAACAAACCTTTAAAAAATCGTTTGCAAAAGAAAAAAAATAATAAAAAAATAGACTAAGGAATGTCATATTTGGCAGGGTGCTCTCGAATAATGAGATGACGAATTTCTACACTAGTCGTTTTACAATGTCGGTTCTTTTTTTCCAAAAGGAAAAAAAGAATATTCGAACAAAAGGAAAATATTACTTTGCGGTTTTTTGTTATTTATTTTTTTCTCTCTCTAATACACACAACGGCTAGAACACTTCGCCAAAAAGGTGGGTAAAATTAGAACGTCTGAAATAGAAGGTTCTTCCCCCAACTTTCGCTCTTACTTTTACGTGGGGCAAGACACAAATATTCTTTTTTTGTTTTCTTACTATTATTTTTCTTTCCGTAAGTTACATCGTTTGCTTGTCCTTAGGTGAACTCTGTGCAGTCTAGTTGCTGCTGCCATCACTAAATGTTCTCAAGGCTGTGTTCCATCACTATTGGATAACCTCTAAAATCAGGTAAGATTTCTGTTTCTTTTTGCCAAACGATTTGTTAAATAATTCTAAAAAACTGATTCATTTAGAAAAAAAAATCCTTGGTGTTTTTTTTCTCTTTGAAATGCAATTTGGAAAAATATTTATAAAAACATTTGAAAAGTGTTTCTTTTTGCCAAACGATTTGTTAAATAATTCTAAAAAATTGATTCATTCAGAAAAATAACATTTTTCTCCCGTTGAAGCGAACGTTAGAAAAGTACTTACAAAAACATTTAAAAAGTTAAAAGTTTATAATAGATGTTTTGTTCCAATTTTTTTAAAAAAATCTTTTCATTGCAAACCTTTAACTGCAATATGCTACAAAATGTCTTATGCTACAAAAATACCACCAGTAATGATAAAATTGATGCAGATTTTTTGGTTTCTTGAAAAAGATAATTAAGTTAAAAACTATGTAAATAATTGAAAATATTTAAACATAGCCAAATTTATTTTCTATTCTATATTAATATGAAACTTGTAAAAAAAATAGAAACTTTAATCCTTCAATATTTTTTTAGTATAAACTAAAACTTGAAAACTTGGGGAAAAATTCTAAATTTCTGCTTCACTATTATTATTATTATTTTAAAGTTCCAAAAGGAAATTTTTAATTTATAATTTTGGCATGTATCTTAAGGAAAATAAGTTTACAACAGAGGTTATCACTTTTTTCTAAAGAAAAATAAAAAAATTATTATTTGAAAAATTCCAGTTTGAATGCTACTCCATTTGAAATGAGATTTTACCGAAAGCAATTGTTTGTACCATTATTTAATGACTTCGTCTGATTTTTTCCTCAAATCAATGGTATATATATGAAAATAATAAATTAATTTTAAATAATTTTCCTACTTTGCAAGGATTTTTTTTTTTTGCATTAATATTATTTGTCAAAACCATAATAACTAATAGTTTTCTTCTTATTTATACCTTTGATCAGAATTATTATTTGACTGTTACCTTTATATTTAAAAAAAATATATTTTCTGATTTTTTAAATAATTGTTTGATTGTGAAAACAAATAAAATATTTCTTAAAACTGAGAATCAACTAAATCTTTAAACAAATAATTTCAAAATACTAATCTTTTTTTAAAAAATCTCGCAAAGTATATTTCAACCAAAGGAAGTTTTTTTATGTTTGTATTTATATATTTAATTTTACTAAAGAAGAAATTTCATAATTTTTTTATAAAAGTTTTCCTAAATATTCAAATAAATTTTGAAATGAAGACAGCAAGATCTTAACTCTTTTTATTTTAAATACTTCTGTTGGTTTTAAATTTCATTTATAAATGAGTGACTATTTTTTTAAATTCGAGTTTTTTTTTTTAAATTAACGTTTTATTATTGGAGAACAGGTAACTTCAGCTTTACGACCATCCAATATACAATTTGCCTTCCAACGTAATTTGAAAAGGACAGAGGGGAAAAAAGGAAATGAATAACAATAAAATATTTCCAATTATATCTATGATGAAAAATATTTTGCATATTAAGGACGAAATTTTTGTTCACGTGTTTTTTAAAAGAATATTTGAATTTATACCAACTACAATGCGACCGAAAAGAAATGTATTATTCTGAAATAATATTAAGAATGATAAAAGTATCATTTTGTATAAATAAATTTGGAACTCAAAGGATTTCCAATTTATGTTCCGAGTTTGTCATTTCTGATATTATTGTTTTCAATCATTTTGAAATAAATTGAAATTTGCTCAAATATAAGACAGATTTTTCTTTTCATTTCGATTTTGAAATCACATTCTAGCTTGAGTCTATTATTCAGTGTGATAGATTTCTAAAATTTAATATAATGAAAACTGTTTTTGTTGGTGTTTAAAAAAAGATTAATACTTTTAATACTGAAAGTAAAGAATGTAAAGAGAGAAATCAAAAGTAATGCAATCTCTAATACATAACCCTCAAAGTAATATTTTTGTGCTGCCATCTTTTGGTCAAACAAGAAAACATTGCTTATATTTTAAAAAATAAGCATTTAAAAAATAAGCATAGCAACCTATTTAAAATGGGGGGGACCCATTTAAATCGATCATTTCTAACATTAAAATAATTAAATATTCTTTTTTCTATGATGAATATTTGATAAATATTTTCTTAATGAAAATTATGACCATATTTTGATATGATTTCTTTTATATAATTTTACATCACAATGCTAATTTTTTAAGTATACAAAAAATAATGTCACCAACTTTTTGCTAAAAATTTAATTTATACAGAAAAGTTCAAAATTATTTTAGAAATTCTTAAAAATTTCAAATTTTATGAAAATTTCAAATTTATTTTGTGCAGATTTGTTTTAAAATTTTAAACTGATTTAATTAAAAACGTTTAGGTCAGTTTAATTTATCATTACTTAAGAAAGTTGTTTTTAATTTTCTAAAAACTAAATCAGTGGCATTTTTTATCATTTGAATTCGTCTGTAATATTATGTGTCTAATATTCTATTTATATTCTATTTTTTTAAAGATTTTTTTCTAATATTTAAATTTTTTAAAGATTTTATAAAATGTTCTTAAATTTCTAAATTATTTTTTTCTGTTAATTAATTTCAAAAATTTCATAAGGCTTTGTTCTTTTCCTCTTATTTTCTATTCAGGTAAATAAATAATAAATCATTTTACCCAAGATAATGTACATCAACCTATTTATTCAATATATCTGGAGGTATAGGTACCCCATGCTCATCAGGTATATTTGAAATGGTCTCAAAAAACAAACTGGGTAAAAGTATAATACTACACTTTAGTAGATAAATTGAAAATTTGGAATTAAAAAAATTATAAAATCTCAAAATAATTAAATTGAATCTAAATTTTAATCAAGAAAAATATGAATCTTTTAAATTCAGATTAAATTAATATTTTAACTTCGATATCGACATTTGTTAAAAGGGATATAGCATTATCAGCCGTCTTACAATTATATGTAAATTTCAATAATTATTTGCCAAAGTGTGTAATATAGCTTTATTATCTTAGAATAAAAATTTATTTTTGCCAAGAATCTGAGACCGGCATTTACTGCAATTTATCATTTCTTTGACTTATACTTACTTGTTCATCAATTGAGCATTTTTTATTAACTATACAAAATATGGTAAGGTTGGAGTGTGAGAAGCTGTGATAGGTCAAAGGATATGCAAGTAAATGAACACTGATTTGGAGACTGAAAATCAAATATTAAGCAGTAAATAATTGCCCTATTACAAAAGACGTATTTGATTCAATGAATAATTATGTAAGTAAATTTGGAAACTTAAAAATACTTATTGGGAAGTGCCTACTTTTTTTTTCTCTTACGGAAACTTCGTATTAACGTCTTTTTCTTTTCAAATAAGGATGAACAATTATTTGTTCTTTATCTGTTAATAAAATTAAATTCATCGTCCTAATAATAGGAAAGAAAAGAACAAAAGCAGCCACAAAAGCTCTTGTAAATAGGCAGTATAAATCGCATTACTTGATTATTTCTATTAAGAAACAAACAATCAAACAAAACGAACAAATCTTTGTTCATTTTGTTAAGATAGAAAAAATAAATCAGGTAGCAAATAATTTTAAATTTATATTTGTTTGAATCGAAAGTATTAAACTGTTTCAGAATCACTTATCAAATTCTACTAAAGTGTGATTAATTCAGAACATTATAATTCGGATAAGCTTCTTATTTATATTTCCAAACTCTATTAAGTAGAAAACTTTATGTCAAAAACAACAAATCTATTGTTAGTTTTTAACAATTTATTTTTATACCTATTTAAAATATTTTATGCGTTTTACAAAACTGCTAAGAGTTATCCAAAGTATGATGAAAATAAAATATCAGAAGCTAATCTACTTGAAAATTGTCTCGTAGATGCTTAGAGTAGTTTTTTTTAAATTTTTATTTATTTTACATCAACTTCACAAGCTCTTTAATAATTTTTAACTAAATTTTTGCTTTTTGAAATAGATATTTTACTATCTTATGCACTTCCATCTGTGCATACAGTCATACTATTATTTATATCCAAAACTAATTTTTGAAGTTTTCCTACTTTAATCAATGCAAAGGGAATTTCCTCTTAGTTAAACAGTAAAAGAAGGAATTGCTTCTGTAAAGTTATTTATTTTTTGCTTGTTTTCTTTTTATTTTTTTTTTAAAAACGGTGCCTGATTTTTATTTGAACAATTGCAACAGGAAAATGACGAAGGATAAATGAGAAATTCTTTTCCTGTTTTTCGATGGGATGCAACTAAACATCTCAAGGTTTCAAAATAAAACGGATTGGAAGTTAAAATGAGGAAAAAAGAACTCCATGTACCGAAACATGTAATAAACAACTATTAACGATATATATTTGGAATTCTTTGTTATATAAAGGCGAATAAAAATCGTTTGCATCAATGAATTCATTATATTACATGGTTCTCTCATTCTTAGTTGTTTTAGCATTTCAAGATTCAGCAATAATGTAAAACGATTTTTTTTAAATAATTATTTCTAATAATAGTTGAAAATCGCCTTTAGATTAAAAAAAAGTTTTGGAAATGTTCTTGTTATAATATTAAAAATTTCATTTCTCTTCTTGCTTAAAGATGCAATTAAGACCCAAAATATTTGAAAATTTACAGAAATTAATAAAATTTCAAAATTAGACGATGGGCTCATTTTGATGATTTTAAGAATATACTGTAAGAAATATTATTAATAATAGCTAATAACTATTAGTCTAAATATTATAATAACTAATAACTATAACTATTAGTTTAAAATATTATAAAGAATAAAAATAACAATAATAACTATTAGTTTAAAATATTATAAAGAATAAAAATAACACTAATAACTATTAGTTTAAAATATTATAAAGAATAAAAAATATTTTTAGGACATTTTTTACCAATTTATAATGCTTCGTTAAAACATGTTACAAGTAGACTAGATAAAATGAAATATAACAAGGTAGATGATTTATGACTCCGCATTTTTTAAGAATGAGGACAAAAGTATGAGCCGTCTAAATCCTTAAAAAAATTTTAAAAACATATCAACATCTAAAAATGTCTGTTTCTCTACAGTATCGGCTTATTATATTGGTTTTTTAATTCGAAATTTGCCATATTCTTTTTACATTAAAAAAAATCAATGACATATTCTTTTGCATTAATAAAATATTCTTTTGATGATTTATTTGCAAAATTAGAAAAATTAGAGGGGTTTCGATACAACAATTGATTCTTATGTTTAAACAATTATTTAAGAGAATCAATGGAAATAGCATGAAAAAAGACTATTTTTGATTTTAGTTTGGTGTTTGATTTTTTGCAGCTGTTAGATTTTAGTATTATTCCATGAAACATTAACATCAAATTTGATGCGTGGAATTGTGATCTTTCTAATATTAACTTTGCTTACTATTTTTGCTTTCAGAGGTCGCCTTAATTTTTTTGTTTTGTGCTTATCATATAGTACGAAGAATAGAATATTTTCTCTTTCTTTGAATAATTGGACTTAATATTTCTTTAATATCATGAATGAGATAATTTAATAGCATGGATGAGAAAATAATTTTAATAGCATGAATGAGAAAAAATTTCAGTAGTGTTAAAAGCCATTCTTATGTGAGCCATTTGGAACAATCCAATTTCCAAAAAAAAACAAAATCAAATATATCTAACAAACATTTTTATCAGATCCTGCAATATCGATTTTCTTTAAATATTTCTGATATGATAATTTTGAAGCCTAAATTATTTATGTTTTTCTGTTGAAGGAAGTTCCCAAGTTTTCACAAAAGCAGAATAGAATTAGTATGATATAATCATATGTATTTATTGAACGGTATTCAGAAAATAACACAACATTGTAAAGATGTTATACAATATTTTGCACAAATAGAATTATTTTCAATTGGCTAAAAATATTCAGAAAAAGTTTCCTTAATTTTTCTTTAATTTAATTTAATTTAAACAATTCAACTTAACGATATCTGTAAGAATGCAAACGATAATTTTAAAAAGTGGAATCCAAATTCTTATAATAAATATTATTTTAAATAAAATTCTTTTTTTTTACAACTGTGAATATTATTTTGTCATGCAAATAAAATTGTCTAGTTTCATATGCAATTTTAAAATCTGATGCCCTAGCTTTTTTTTAATTAGAGAAGTTTTATTTATTTTATTTCGTCAATATTAAATACAACAAAGTTTGTGCAAAAATAGTTTATTACCAAAGAATAAGAGAACTAATCACTGTCGCGGTCTTTTTATTTTGTTTTTCTATTACGAAATAATGCTATTATTAAAACTAATATTTGCGATGGTTTCATTACATCCAATTATGTAAAATTCTCAAATAGTTTGTTATTCCAAGGAAATGAATTACGTTCTCGTTAAGTTCTATCTGACGGATACAGGTTTTACATGACCTGAAATCTTTAAATTTAGTTTTCTTGTTAAAGATTCGTGCTAATAGGTAGAAACCATTTTGTATAACTTAGTCCTTTCTTTAAAAAATAATTTTCTTGCTTTTTTTTTTCATCGAAAAGCATTATCTAATTTCAGTTATTAAACATTACTGCTTTTAATGAACTTTTCCTCGATTCTTTTATCTTTCCCTTCTAGTTTTCATGTGGTATATTTATTTTACTATATGACTAATTGTTAGTTTAATGTTGCCACCGGTTTAATAAATCCTAATTAATTTCTTAATTTTTATTTTTAATTAACATTATATTAACTTCTCTAAATATTATGTTCTCTTATTTCTTGATACAGTTTCTACTTTTTATTGAATTAATTTTAAATGCACTCTAGGAAACGGACCACTTCAACTTTTATTCACGCTCCGAGTGAAGAGATAAAAAAAATCCCTAACGTTCACAACATTATTTTAAAGATACCTCAGATTCCCTTTCCTAAATCCGCACGCGTCCAAGAAATCCTTATCAAAATCTCACAGTAAAAACACTGAAGGGAAAACTTCTGTCTCTTTTTCTCTTCTGTCGTGATGTAGACAGATGACTTTTTTTTTAATCATCGTTTGTTTTTTATGCTAATTATACCTCTTGGAATGAAATAATTGGTTAGAAATTTCAAGAATTTCTTCTTCTTGGCCGTGCATCTGTTAATATATGTTTACATGTCTACACATATATAAGGAAATCAATAATGTAAAAACAAAATTTTATAAAGAATTATGAACAATAAAAATATGTCGGTATAAAACTTATTTCTGTAAACATTTATACTGAATTGAAGGATTTTTCCAAAAAGCACATTTTTATTTATTACTTTATTTTGCTGACCTTTAAAACAGATAATTTTCTTATAACATTACAAATGCTGTGTCCATCATTATGTCTTTATTATTTTTTATTTTTTAAAGAGCAATACTATTTAACTCATACGTTTTTCATTATATTTGAAAATCATTTTTAGGGTTTTTAATCTCTTTATCAAGCTTTTTAAGATAATGTTAGAATGATATAAAAATTATAAAAATAGGAGCTTTTAGCAATCAAAATACTATCTTAGAAATATATACCGAATTCAAGCAATTTTTCCCCATTAAAGTTGTTATTATTAGTTTGTAAAAAAAAATTAATTATTACATGAATAGTGAAAAATTAATGCTTCATAGTTTCGCTTTTTCTTTAACACTATATGCTGTGTAATAATGATATTCGTTTCTAATAAGATGTCTTGAAAATATTACAGAGCACTTTATGGGATTTAAATAGTTTTAACATAAATCTTCCAACAATACAATGAATCTGATACAAACAAGGCCATTAAATTAAATTACGTTGCATTTTTGTTCTTAAAAATATCTTTTTGTTTATCAAAAAAGTCAATGATAAAGGGGGGGACGAAGACTAAAAGAAAGCTGTTTTTTATTTTTATTGTCATGTCAGAACACGATGCTGTTTTTGGGATGAGGTTTTTTGGCGTCAACAAAAATCCGAAGGCGAAAAATTCAAATCTCATTATCTGCACGAGCATCTAAAAAAATCTGCTTTTAATAGCGTTTTGCCATTGCATTTACAAAAGATCTGATTTTTTAAAAAATAAGTTGATTACAACAGCAAATAAAACATAGAAAAATGTCATTTTGAGCATGTGATTGCATGAAATGAAATAAATAGGAAACGTGATATTTTTTTAAACAATAAATGCGAGACAAAAAAATGTATCGTTTGCAATACTAAAGTGGCTCATTCAATGAAACGTTTAAAATGAATAAAAAATATAATTTAACTTGCACGTAGTTCCTGGACGTTCAAGAAATGATGTTCTGACATGATACGATGAAATATTCATAGCAGATTTCATTTTAATTTTTTAAAGTGATGAAATCAGATTGGTGGGGAAAAAAATGTGAAGCAGAATAATTAAATTGAGAAATTCTACTTTTATTTTTTTATTGAATTTGATTTTTTTTCACCACAATTGTTATGAAATAAAAACAGAAAATAAAAAAATATATAGTAAAATTTTATTGCCATTCTGATTTATTATTTTAAGATAATATCTCTCAGAAAAATGCTTTATTTCTTGCTGTCTCTTGTAATGAATGCATTTATTACTATCATTTTCAGTATGAGTTCCGTTAACCTTACGATGTTCTTACTACACAGAAAAAAGTTGAATAAATTAGTGATGCAATTAAAAATTTTCCTCAGTGACAAACGATTTTTCTTCTCCGGAATTTTCTACTTCCGCTTTTAACGTGATGAGTTGTTGAAGTTGGAACAATGGCGTGGGAACAGGTGTTCTATAAATTTTCATTTTCTGCTGTTGATGCCTTTAATTGAGAACCGTTTCGCCAAGGTCACAAACGGGCAAATCGGGAAGTTCTTTCGCGACTTTCAAGTTTAACCTTTCAAAAGAAAAGGAATATTATTGAAATATTTGAAGTTGCATAGAAGGAAAAATGGTTGAAATATTTCTGACGAAAACTAATAGAGTTTTCGGCATTTCCTGAATTGATGAAATAGCAAAATATTGAATTGATTCATCAAAAAGAAATTTGAACATATATTTTTAAACGTCCTCTAAAGCGAATTAAAAATAAATTATCTGTGAATATAATGTCTGGCATAAATGAAAAAATAAGCTTAATGCATGTTTTCGAAGTATAACTTTTTTTAAATGGTTGTTATACATAAATTTAACTTTTTATATAACTGTCGTTCACAGTTTTAGATGAAATTATTTCGAATTATTTTTACATATTTCATTTTCAAAATTTTGCTTCATTAGTGTTTATAATAGAAATTCAATCAGTATAAAAATATATTTAAATGCAAACGATAATTCCATTCTGCATGAAAAAAAAATTTCACTTCGCAAATTATACGAAGTAAAATAAATAAATAAATAATTTTATTTCGCCAACTTTTTAATTATTTTGATTGTTATCATACGTTTGTACAAAAAAAAATTATGGGAGATGTTTTGTCTACTCAAATAAAAGCGGCGTAAGAATTGCCAAAAATTTTAATTCTTTTCATATTACAACACTGCCACATAATCAAGTCCATGAAAGAATTAAATCGATCTAATCTGAAAGGAAGGGAAAAAAAGAAAACTTATTTAAATAATTACAGCTTACAAATGCAATCTGTAGGTGGAGCTATTTTAGCCAAAGGAAGCAGGAAGAAGGGGGAGGTGTCAAGTAAGAAGATTCATTCTAAGAAAATCTAAAGTTCCTTGGATATCTATACATTTTTTTTAGTTGATAGTCGAACAAAATTAGTCAGAATTATTGCCTTTACATAAAGTAAGAATTATTTACAAAATTATTATGCAATGTTTTACAAGTATTTCTACCATTACTGAAATATTATCTTTATCTCTACTGTTTCTACAAATCAGATCATTTATTTAATTTATAGCCATTAAATTCCATTCTAATTTAATGAGTAGAATCTACTATATACATATTGGTGCAATGCTTTTGAAATATTACTTATTTAAAACTAAAGCGTGTTATTGACTTTTTTGGCAAAATTTTGAAAATATTATTGAATAAAATTAATATGTATCATTTTAAAATACAAGAAAAATGATTGTTTGATGATACGATTAAAGAAATATTTAAATTTCAGAAGAAAAGAATCTAATCCCCTAACATTCGATAATTTTTTAATTATTTTTTTAACCAAATAATTAATTACTAACTATTTATTGTATTCTATTCGGAATGTTTTTATTGTTTAACAAAATATTTCATAGCTTCAATAATTAAAAAATGTTGAAAACCATTCAAAAAACATTTTTGAAAGATTGCCAAAACTAATAAAAAAAGCCACCCATGAATAATAAAATAATATAAACGGAAGAAGGAGTTTTTTTAAAAAAAATATTTTAAGATGATGTAAAAATCATTTTTGTATTGCAATATAATCAGAAGCTATCGTGGAAAAATGAGAAAAAAAAGTTTCTCAATTTATAATAATTTAAAATTAAAATATTTATTCTACATTGGAAAGTCCAAACTTTTTGGTATTGCAGCATTAGATTTAACGCTTGTCTTTTGGAGAACCAATACACAAACACACATCATCTTTTTTATTACATGATATTATATGTATTGCCTATTATATTTATATTCAAGAACATTTGCACAAAAATGCTTACACATTCATCTTTATTCTTCTTTGAGATTATGCATATTGCCTATTATATTTATGTCCAGTACATTTAAAGGTTGATATTTATTTTTTAATCATATATTTCATATAAACATGTGCATTAATTAAATTATAATGAAATTAATTTTTCATTCCAATTTATTTTAAAAGCGAGTTATCTCATAGAAAAAATATTTTTTTTTGAGTAACCTGCAAGGTCATAAATAATTATTTATGCAGATATTTTGGAAACACGTATATTCCTCGTTAACGAAACAAAATTACTTATTCAAATTTGCATTGAAAAAAAAAAGTTTTTTTCTCTCTTTTTCTAGTAAAATTTTCAAAAAATTGAGATGAGTTCTTTTTTTATTTTCTTTTATACAAAGTGTAGAGGGCATAGTAAATGTCACAAAAATTCTAACGTTAGCTCTTTTTCCAATCAAGCTATTAGCTCTCTCTCTCTCTCTCTCACACACACACACACACACCTTGTTCACATTTTCAATCGTTAATTAAATAATTCTTATTCATTCACTCAAGTTTAGTCATTTTTTAAAAACATACAGTGGATTATATTTCATGTTAATATAGTTTATTCAAATATTAATTCATTTATTTTTGTTAATTAATTAAAAACTCACTTTATCGCCAAAAATCTTCATTTCCCCCCTGCTAAATAAGTAAGACCAGTTTTATTCCAAGCGAATGAGGTTAGGCTTAACATGTTTACGGCCGATTTTGTCAAACGATTCTGTTTATTTTCTTAGTGTTTGATGAATTTAAAACTAAACATTATTAATGAATCGATTTTTAGGATTCGTATTGAAGTGCTTTCGAATTAAAATAGTACAGAATAAAGAAAATTAAATATTTCCAATCTGTATCGCGTTACCCCAACTGGCTTAGAAAATTCCCTCATTTGCGTTGCTTCAATTGAGCGTCGAATACTCAATTGGCTTTGAAAATTCAACGCCAATTGAATGTGTTCTGATTGTGTTTTGACACTCTTCTAATTTATTTTCAACGGATACGAGCGTGATCTTGTTTTGGTCAGGCATAATATTTTGAGCAATTATTTATATTAATTGTAATTATTTAATAAAAAGTAACTAAAATGAAAAATTTCTTTGTTGACCTAGGTAGGAATAGACAAAAAAATATTTTATATTACTTGTTTTGACGATTTCATACGTCTTTGAATCTAAAAACAAATTTTTGGTATTGTGTCTATCTCTGAATACAATTACTCAAGAACATTTTGAGTTGGATATCTGAAATTTAGTTTATAGAATTACCACCGAATATGTAGATTTCAATGAAATTTTGAACGACATTCATTCCCAAGGAGTGATTTGTGTGGCTATTCAGTTATAAGTAAATAAAACCACTACAAAATGCAAAGATCTAGGTAAATAAAATTTGGTCTACAAATTAATCATCTAAAATATAAATAGATCCCTATCCCAATCTATCAAATGATTAATTATCTGTCTGTCTACATTTTTGCATACATTAACTCATAAGGGCAATGACTTAAGTCAATGAAGTGTGTGTGTGTGTGTGTGTGTGTGTGTGTGTGTGTGTGTGTGTGATTAAAGCCAATTCCTACTTAGATCTTTTTACTAATTACTTAGGTTAATTTTAATTAAATAAATATAAATAATATAAATATGTATATACATATAACAGAATTACAATATAAAGTGGCAATTTTCACACTACCCCTGCGTGAATTTTCTACGCCAATTGGGGCAACGCAAATTTCAATCGCGTCAATTACACGCAAATGCAGAACGAGTTTTAATCGGACTTCTGCTGGATTGATACAACGCAATTAAAAAAATAATGATGTTCTTACTATATATCAAAGATATTATGGTAACTGGAAATATAGAATAACATTTCAATTTTTTATAGTGCCTTTTCTAATGTTGAAGCGAATGTTCCAGAAATTGCAGATCATTATTTTTTTAATTTTGGTTTCAATTTGAGGAAAAATAGACATTAGTTGTTCTGGTACTTTTGTAATAATTTCAAAACAGCAATAAATCTACAAAAATAGTACAATAATTAGTACTGCAATGCCATTTGCTCGCCAAATTGCATATGGGTACTAATACACATAATAGATTTCTTTGCCGACATCCTGACACAAGGGTAGCGTGTCTTCATCGTGATCTGGGCATCTTCGGTCCGAGTCCCGGTTCGGGCATGATTGTTCTTCATCTGTTCCCTCTTTGAGATGTATGAATGCGTCTCTTGGGTTAAATAGCTCCTGCTAAGACCAAAAGTACGTCTTAGCTACTCACGCATCACATTTGCATGAACAGCCCCTTTTTACCGGAGGGGGCACATTCCCTCACCTTACAGACTGAACACTGAAGAACAACCATTCCCGAACCGGGATGCCCAAATCACGAGGAAGACACGCTACCTCTGTGCCTAGGTGCCAGTGGTTTTCGTGCTTGAGCGGATAATTGAAAAGTTAAAATTGCAATTATAGAAGTTCCCTTTTTATTTTGATATGATTTCAATATACTAACACATTCCCCAATGAATGCTCTGCAAAATGGTATAAATATCTCCAATATCCGTTAACTATTTCTCGAGTTTTCGTGATTCAAACATACAGACCCTTTCCAGAGACTTCATTTTTTACTGGTTATACATTATTTTTAGGTCCAATAATATACAACTTTTTTTTTATTTGTCAGTTCTTATACATTGACTGGAATTTAATTGAGGCTAGTCTCATCAATTGGAACTTACTGGACGAAAACTTTGATCAAGATAAAAAAAAATGATGATAAAGATGATGAGTGAACTGAAGTATCATCAAGAAAATAAGTAATGAAAACATTTCAAAAGTTTTGACACGATTCGGGTTGTTTTTGTAACATTATTAAGATAGTTTTATCTCTCTGGATAAAATTTAGCAGTATTTTGGAATGATTTCAGTGAAATGAAATTGCATACGGAACATTTTGTACAAAAAGAAAGGAAACGAGTTAATAAATTATAATTTACAACCTCTTGTGTTAACGGTTAGACATACACATCTGCTGTTATTGGCGCCATGTTATAGGTTAATAATGGCACCACGGACAATGCGTCAGCCATTTTTAGCCAAAATAAGCGTTTCTAGGTTTGAAGTACGCAACTAGGATCAAGAGTACGACTTAGCTACTCACACATCACATTCGCTAACACAGATCTTTTTTACAGGGATGTGCATTCAATCACCTCACAGATAGAACACAGAAAAATGACCATGCCATAACTGAGACTCGAAAAGATCACGGGAAAAAATCGCTACCCCTTGTACCAGGACATTGGCACATACATATCTTAATACAATCTTATACTATAATACGAGGAATGGTTGCCAAGTCGAAAATCGCCCCAGAATTAATAAACTCCGGTAAACTTGGGGATCTGGGGTTTCTGGTCACGAGGAATCGATTGGCGCCGGTTTTGAAGCGCTACGGTTGAGCAGTTCGGAGTTACAGATAGGATATTTTCAAACTTTATTAGTTCGCCATAATGGCTACTTAAATTTTCAAGTGGTAATGTGCTGCCATCTATAGCCAAAATGCCATCTATATCAATATTCATATATGTTTTTTTTTTTCATTTCATGCAGACACGTGATGAAAATCGCATTTTTATATGTTTAATGCGCCATAATAATTTATTTTTTTAAATTTGAGTTTTTGTCAATCTGATGGCAACATATTAATAAGATAATTTTTTCCCTTTTACTCGTAACGCATGCTTGGAGCTTAAGTTTTAATTTTATCTTATACTATAATTTTAGTATCTTATACTATAAGTTTTTTTTATCTTATATCTAAAAGATACTAAAATATATCTTATATTATTTTAGTTTCTTATACTTTTAGTTTTAGTATAGTTTAGTATTAGAATAGTTTACAATGGTGCACTTTGACCGGTTATCTTTTCACCAATGTTTTCACAAATTTTCTTATGGCATGTATTGTTTTGATAAATCACAATTGAAAATTCAAATATTCGAGTTAGCTTCGATACCTGTTTTCTCCGAGCGGAGCTTGATCACCCGCTGGTGTAAACTAATTTCAAAATTACATGCATAAATTATAATTTTGTAAATTAAATTACATTGATAGTTTATTTAACTCTAAAATTTATTTATAATTGTTTTCTGTCAGAATATTATAAAAATATTATCCGACATGTATTTCTACACATTGATATTCCATAAATCGAATTATTTGTGCAGAAATTTTGAAGTGTTTTATATTGTTTATAACCAAGTACATATGGTCATTTGGCTGCTATGTCCATTTGCATATTTGGACTACACCTTCGAGAACAATAAACATGAGCTTACCACTTACTGGGAATTGTTGAGTGAATAGAAAACAAAAGAATGATACATTTACTGTTCATCAGCACTTATATGGGCACGAAAACTTAAAAATGGAAAGTCATAGAAATCCATCTCCCGCTGTATGAGTATGAATGTAAGTTAGTATTTTAAAATTTTTCCGTTTTTTTCTTGTGTTTAAACTTTTTATATTGTTTCCCGTAATTAACTTTCATAAAATCCAAACACCAGTCCTACAGAGCAATAACAATAATTTTCTTTTTCTGAATCCATTAATATTGAGAAAATTATGTTTAAATTCGATTCATTTTTAATGCCCGTTTCAAGACTTTTAGAATCAAACACAATTTTATATGCTCTTTATTCAATGTCCTGCCGGATTTTGTTGTTTACATTAAAATCTTGAAATGATAGTCATTTGGCACTGAAAAATCCTCTCCAGAAGTCGTCTAGCATCCATACGCGATTCCAGAGACTGAATCTAAAATTAGATTCTGGATCAGAACATAAAAGTATTAAAACAATTGTGTACATATTTTTTTTACTTTCGCATGCGCAGTATACAAAGTATACTACGCAAAAGGTATGCGTAGTATACAAAAAGAATGATAACCATCTAAAAATTAGAATTCCATATTTTGATGAATCTTCACATTTTAGATCTCCGAGTTCGAAAAACACATTTTTGAAAAATATCCGTATGTTTGTTTTTAACAAAATATGACTTTAAAAAAACTTTTTGGGTGATTAGTAGTTTAACCCCCTTCTTCGCCAAGTTGGCGATAATTCGCCAAAGATGGCAACTTTATGGCTATTATTTTCTATTACGGCTATTATTTCGTTGTTGGCAAGTTGGCGATTTTTGAAAAGCCCGCCAAGCAGGGGGTTAAACTACGATCGCACCAAAATCTGTTCAGAGGTAGTCTGTCTGTTCGGCTGTCCGAATATAAGTTAACATTGTAACTATAAAACGAAAAGAGTTAGAATGATAAAATTTGGTACATAGATTTATCACCTATAGTGTAGGCATCAATCAAATTTTGAGCCAAATCCAATGAAGAGCTGACCATCAGTGGGTCTATACTTTTAGATACATGTAAACGTGATAATTTTTTAAAAAAAAAAAAACCACATAGACTTAAATTTATGAAATTTAGTATGAAAGTTTAGTAGTTTAGTAGAAGTAGTTTAGAAATTTTGTGACCCTAATTGAAATTATGTGCCCAACTTTTTGTTTCAATCGCATGAAAAGAACGCATTTAAAACACAAATCCGATTTTCGGATACTATTAATCACATGCAAGAAAATTTCGCGCAAAAAGATCGCCAGGGATCACACGAAAAGTGATTTAAATTCACGCCAAATAGCAATATTTCGTCGCCATTGTACGCCAATCCCATGTAAGCCGCTACTGAGGATAACACCTTTATTAGATAATATGCTTGAAAGGTTTTGGGGAACCATTCCTAGTGGTTTATATTTTAAATCAAAAGTCAGAGGAAGGGGTATATCTCTGTTTCTCTAAAGGGTGGCGTAGTTTGGCAAGGTCTCAACTTTCTTTTTTAATGTCATGAACTCTACTTTCATCTCCTTGGAATTAAAAGCTAAAAGGCTCTTATAGCTGACGCTTTGACATTTGATGACTTTTCTGCGTTGTCATCACTAGACGTGAGATAGACTTAAGTAGAGAGGTTGAGAGTTAAAAGTGCTGGGAAAGAGCACACGTTTGCCCCAGTAATAAAAAAAATAAAGAAAATAATATTAAAAAAAAGATGATGATTTCGTAAGGTGAATAAAATATACAATTTTTTTCGCCGCTGGCATTCAAACAATGCCAGCTGCGTTAGCAGAGTATGTCTGCGGAACAAAGTGCTTCCTTTGCAGCTTTGCGCATGCGTGAACGGAATGAGTCGACGAGAAGAGTAAGGAATAAGCTGACAGATTCGAAGGTCTTGTGTAAATCTTGATTGATTTTAGCTTTAAAAACGGCATGTAATAAAAAGGTTTTGAAACAAACGCTAGTACTTTCCCGTTAGCCAGGGGGCAGCGAAAAATCGTCAAAGAAATTTGGCGGAATTCTACATTCTTTGGCGATTTTTTGCTTTAAATTCATTATAAGAAATTTGGCGGAATTCTACATTATTTGGCGATTTTTCGCTGCCACATGGCTAACGGAAAAGTACCCAAACATTTCATTAGTCACATAAAAGCAGAAAACAATTTTTATCAAGAATATGGACATAAAAACAAATTTGTAAAAGCGTGAATCACTGAAGTAGATACTTTAAGCAAATGGATTGTATTTTTATTTATAATAAAGCGTTACAAAATTTTCTTTAATGATGATAACAATTGAGATTTAATTTCTTTGTATATTGCTTTTCAACTTATAATTTTACAAATTTATTCAAATTACTTTTCAAAAGACCTATTTGTTACTCCCCTCAATCTAGGGTTTTAAGCAGTTGCCTGATTGTAAATCCACTACTGCTCATGATTACTTGACGCTCTTGTTATCTGATTATGGTTCAATATAATAAAGTCCAATCAAAACTATCTGTTCAATAATTTGAAAATGGAATATTAATAAACCATTTTAAAATGAATTTCCCTATTTTTATTTATTCATTAGCCGTTTTCGGTCATCAGGTTTTCACCTTCCCTTTATATTTTTAAAAAAACATTGACAAAATCAAAGAATCAGTTCCTGAGTTACATTTTTTCTTTGCCGGCTGATTAAACAATTTAATTATTTTATTTCATTTAATTTCTATAAAATCAACAGACATAACATCATGCATGGCTGGGATAGCTTGGTTGGTACTGCGTTGGATTCACATCCCTTGGACTGAGAATTTGAACCCGTCAGTCGAAGGCTCTCCGTGTGTGTGGTAGGTGGTTGCCTCGTGTTAAATTTTTCTTGGCAATAGTCCTCCAAGTCTAAAGAAATACCACTGGGAATACTGGGTCAGAGGTGATCGTTCTCTTTTCCAAATCTAAATAACAATCTGCGGATGAATGAATGAAAGGTATGAATGAAGTCCGCCCCGTATGAAGGGTTTGTGACGTGTGTGAGCTAAAAGTCTGACTTCTGCCCTCGGATGTTCAGGGTTCAATATCCTCAGAAGCAATTGCATCCCTCCTTCCGTTGTAAAACGGAACACGAGAACAACAACAATAATATCATGTCCAGGATTCTCTTAAATTTCCGATAGTAAGGTTGGATTATTTTAGTAGATTTTTGTTTATTCTGTTTATTTTGCATATGAACTATTCTAATAGAATCAAGCCCCATGACATCATAGTGGTACTAAAAACATAATTGCTTAGTTCATGGTTCATTTATCATCTAACCATCTTGTTATTTTATAACTTTATCATGTATACTGTATTACTATGTATAAATACTGTAAGACATTAAAACTTTGTTATTTTGTCTTATTGTCTTACATGTGCTTTTTAATTGTCTTAAATATGCTCTATTTATCGTGTGCATGAGCCTTTAGAATGTAAACCAGTCCATGCTAATACAGCTCGATTAAGAATGTAAATGTGTGTGGTTCATCTATTATCTAAATTTAGAGATACTGTCGCTATATTTTTTATCAGTTTTGTAAGCAACATATGTACAAAAAAAATTCTCAGCTTTCAACTATAAAAGAAAATCAAACTACTGTACATTTGATAGATCAATAAAAGCGGTTTTAATTAAAGAAAAGAGAGAAGTCTATTACAGAATAATTAGCAAATATATATATATGATTTGAAAAAACCAAATTCGGGGAAAATTTGCATGCCTATTCACTAAAAGGAATTTTATTAAAAATGAATAATTTTGAAACGACTTTTTGACTATTTTTGAACAAAATTTATTTTTTCCTGAATTTATGATGGCAAAACTTCAAAATTTAGTTTTATTTTTTTTAAATTAAAATTTCCAAAAACAAAATCGTTTTAAGGTGAACATTATCACCTTTTAAAGTATATGTATATATATTTGCTAAGTTGTATAACTTTTGACCAAATAGTCTAGCCTGTTTAAAACCAAGCGATAACAGGCATTTTCCAGTTTAGGAACAGGTTTTCAAAATGAACACTCAAATGAAATTCATTCGGAAATGCTTTAACAGATAAAATGGTCTGATTTTGATGTAAAAGATACAAATTGCCACTAAAACACTGAGAAACTACCAAAAAGTGATTTAGGATTGGCCCGTTTTCAAAATAACCAATCCAGTTAAGAAAAGACGAATTTTATCTTAATTGCTGGAAAGTTTTCAATGATCTCTTCCAAGATACCAGGGGAGTTTTTTAATTGTAGATGACACCAACATATTCAAATGCAGGAGGATCTTCCAAAAATTCTGGAAAGAATCTAAATAATTATGTCAAAAAAGTTAAAGTTTTTCGTCATAGAGCCAGTTTTTTATATACCAGCGGGTGACCGAGCTCCGCTCGGAGAAAACAGGTATCGAAGCTAACTCGAATATTTAAATTTTCAATTGTGATTTATCAAAACAATACATGTCATATTTAGTAAAAATATCAAAGTTATCCTTAGTTTTTTCTGATGAATGTTGAAATGTCGGAAATGTGGGGCGATTTTCGACTTGGCAACCATTCCTCTTATTATAGTATAAGATAAAATTAAAACTTAAGCTCCAAGCATGCGTTACGAGTAAAAGGGAAAAAATTATCTTATTATGTTGCCATCAGATTGACAAAAACTCAAATTTAAAAAAATAAATTATTATTGCGCATTAAACATATAAAAATGCAATTTTCATCACGTGTCTGCATGAAATGAAAAAAAATCATATGTGAATATTGATATAGATGGCATATTGGCTATAGATGGCAGCACGTTACCACTTGAAAATTTAAGTAGCCATTATGGCGAACTAATAAAGTTTGAAAATATTCTATCTGTAACTCCGAACTGCTCAACCGTAGCGCTTCAAAACCGGCGCCAATCGATTCCTCGTGGCCAAAAACCCCAGACCCCCAAGTTTACCGGAGCTTATTAATTCTGGGGCGATTTCCGACTTGACAACCATTCCTCGTATTATAGTATAAGATATTGTTAATTGAGGCAGGTAATAATTGATCGCCACATACTGTTTTCAACTCTTTAAACTTTCTTCAGCGGTTTGAAGTGAGGATAAAATTGGAAACGATGCGTATACCTTGGAGGTGTTTGGAAGTTTTGCTGAATCTTCATAACTTTAGGTTCATTAAAACTATGTATGTCAAATACTTGGCCAGCAGCAAAATAGGTGAGGAGTAATGAGAATAGAACATTAATTGCCTTTTGACATAAATTTAAGCTTTAAAAAATTCTATTTTTTCGGCTGTTAATGTAGATACAGATTTTTTGAGGGTCTACTTAAATTTCAAAGAAAAAAAAACTTTTCGAATTCTGACTACTGTTCGTCAACGGATTCAATGGCTCCTTTTTATTAAGGGGTGAGACGCGGAACAATGAGAGCATTTCCGATACTCACCCTTGGCCTTGGATTTCTTCTATTAGACACTTTTTAGTTAATTTTTTTTCTTGTATGTGAGTGATGTGTCATTTCTAACCGCATTTTATATTAACTCAACATTCAAGTGGCAAAAAAAAAAAGCTTTTAGGAGTGGAACGAAAAGATTTTTATATAATATCATTAAATATTGTAACCAAGAAATAAAAAAAGAGGAATTATTTATTCATAGCAAAAAATGCACATTTTCCTTCTGTATTATTAATTATCTGTAATGTTTACATCTCATAAATTCGTGATTCTTCATTGTTAAATGTAAACATTTCCTCCTTTCATATTTCCTCTCACCACTATTTTGACGAATTAAACCCATCCTAACGCATGCGCAAAAGCGCGAAGGGTTTTACAATCCGTTGTCGAACAGTATTTATTTTAATGTAATAATTCTTATTTGTTTAGTAATTATCTGATAATTGGGAGATATAAGAATCGTACAACATATTATCCAGCATAATAGCCAGTTACAACTAGAGATACCGAATTCAACATGCAGCAATTGGTTAATAAATGGTTACTTAAAAAGTGTTTCCAAAATTAAAATTAATAAATTTAAAATTAAATGAAATATTAATGTTGTTCCTGAATAACTTCAGAAAATACTATCGATCTAGAATAATTTTACAAAATTTCAACCCTTCCATCAAAGGTTGTGAATTTTATTGCCGAGCATTTTTTTTTCTTTAACAACAATAAATCTCTCAAAAATTCATCCAATGAGCTTGCAAATCAACAAGGCCTGACTTAGGCAGGGGTATAAGGGGCAGTTGCCCCGGGCCCCCACATAATTGGGGTCCCAAATCGAATGTAAATATTATTTTACATCTCTTTTTTTAATGAATGTTCTTTACTAAGTATGTTCGAATTAATAAATTAGTAAAGCTGAGGGGAGCCACAGTTAGGCTAAGTCGGGCCCTGCAAATCAAGCTTCAAAACCCTTCAATTTTCGTGTTCCTTTTTGTGATGTTTCAGGATATGCAAAACGA
>JAOUZG010017540.1:2200238-2211243 GCA_026289955.1 Argiope argentata
TGAAAATTTGAACAAGATATATATTGGGAAGAGTGTGAACTAATAGTGGGAATTGAAAAATGTTTCGTTTCAGTTTTTATTTAGTTAAACTTCTCGTGTCTATCCATATTGATTCCGCCTCGGAACTAATCGCGTATTTTTTTCTGCCTTAAAAAGAAGGATGTGACTCAAAATTGATTAAGATAACGTGTAGTTAGATCTGAGTTGACGTGAGGTGTTACATTAATCAGATGCTTTTGACGTCATTCGAAATAACTCGTTTCTTTTGAGATGCTAACTAATTTGATGAAAATCGCAAGTTTTGTCTTCTGCATTTAAAAAAGAAATGGAAGAAAATTCAACCGTTAATATTTTAATTTTCTTTTCTTGATTTGTTCGTTTTTATTTTGTTTTTAAAATTAAATTTGAATTATGTCATATATATTTTTTTCTATATGTTTTTGAAATTTTCATGAATGCATTAAAAAAAACATTTAACATCGTCGCAACGCTTTTGCTTACAATATCCCTTAGATTAAAATATTTGAAATTATTATTGTAAAACATCCTAACAAATATTTTTGAAAACTTATTAAAGATAGAGAATTAAATTAAACTTTACTAAAAATAAGGAGGAAATTGCACTTAGGCTCTTTAATCAGCAGATTGTTCAATCTAAAGCCGTTACATTTGGCTATACTTTGAAATTTCAGAAAATAAACCAACGTTTTTGTTTTTGTTTTTTTTTTTAATTTTAATTAGAATTTCAGGTTTAAAGTGAAACTTTTACTTTCTTCCACAATAATCCCTGAAATTTTTATTGCACAAAAATAATTTATAAGGTTTTAAAATTTTGTTAACTACATTCTTATGATACCAGTTTAATAATCACTCAATTTTTTTTTTTTTTTTTGCTTTTTTTTTCAAATTTAAGACTTTCTCAAATTTGCAACATTACATTATATTTTTCTTCTGAAATTAAAATTGTTTCCATTGTTTCTTCCGTCTTGCATTGATGCAGAGTTATAGTTTGATGAGATGGTTTCCAGCTCAGGTGTCGTTCTCGTCATCTGAGCAAGATTCAAAATTACGAAGTTCATCCCAAAGTAGCTCTGTTATTGCTTTTAAAAAATGTTAATACAACAAAATCTGTTAATTGTTTCATTAAATATTTAATCGAATGATTTCCTCCCATTTTGGAAAGCTAAGAAATAAAAATTCTGTTATATATCTATGCAATATAAAAAACAAATTAAAAGTAAGGAAGTTATATTTTTTCGAAAGTTAGATCCTCCAGATAATTACGTTTTTAATAGAACTATGATGTGAAGAGATTGGTCTCTATTAGGAAATTTCATGAGCAAACTGGTATTATATAGGTATGACTGTTAAAATAACACAGTTTTGATATATTTGAATTCAATGCTAAAATATAGTTTGTTAAAGAATTGAGAGATACGGAATTAAATCTAAAAGATTTAATTTTAATTAAATACAATCAATATCCCTAGCGAATCAGCTGATCGCTGAAAATGGTTGATTGTAAATAAAACGAATGTCAATGAAAATAAACGAATGTCAATTTTTTTTCTTCATGTTTTAATGTAGTATGAATTTGATTTCTTCGTCTTAATATGCTTCAAAGTTTTTACGATAATGACGTTTTAATTAGAAATTAAGAAATCAGATTTTTAATTTAGATCTTTAAGTATATATATCAATTCAATTTTTCATCTTTAACTTAGTTTTTTAAATTTAACATCAGACTGATTTTTAATTAGAAATTCAATTACAATATAAACAAACACCATTTTGTTGAAATGCGCTGTAAGAGATATAACTACTTATTAAATTAGGTGGCTGTTATGCTCAATAGTATCTATAGAGCATCATTAGATATATACATCAACAGATATGTACTGGTGTTTGTGTATACAGTGTGTGACACAATTTATGTGTATTAGAAATAAAACCTAACCCTCTTTGCGACTAGCTTATTCGTCGAAAGTAGAAGATTTATTTACTTTTTAATTGTTTACTTAATGCATAATTTAATGTTCATAAGTTGTTTAAAAAACTAATTTTAAATTTTAAAACTTGATAGATATTTTGATACGTTTTTATCAATTTATTTTTTGTCACATGCATACAATCTTTTTTATCGATCAATTAAAAACAAAATTTGACGTAGAACTACAATTGTAGTCTCAAGATCATGTACCAAATTTTAATTATCAAAGTCCCGTTTTTTAAAGATTTAATATAACACATTGCACGTTTGTGGAATTTAGAGTAAAGAACTCAATTATATTAAAATAATTAAATTTATTTAATTTTTTTAAGACCGAACACAAAATATTTAAAATATAACGTTAAATTTGCTTAAATATAATATAAAAAATATTTTCTTAGTTTACAATTTATGCTCAAAATGTAAATTTACAGAATAATTTCTTGATCTAAGAAATTTTTAATCAGATATTCATTTTTAACCCTTCTTTGCATGATGATGGAAATTTCCATCATAATATTTAGTCAACAAAAAAAGGTACTCAAAACCCTTGTACTGTAAATTTGTTGTTGCTGGCAACTTTTTAAGCGACTATTGCGTACAAAAAAACGCAGTTGTCAAAAAATAGCAAACGTCACTGTCAATTACCAGGCCTACAACTTGTCATTCCGCTGTTTGTTGTGACTGGAAGAAATGAGCGAGATTTTAAATTGTTTTATGGAAATTAATTTATTATTAATAATTATTAATTAATTAAATTATCATACAGAATAAAGAAGATTTAGTAAAGAATATTTTTTTATTTATTTAGTACTGAGCTAAATATGTGACAATGCATGATGATGTAAATTTCCATCCTATTGTTTTTTACATAATACATATTTTTATTTACACCAAGATTTTTTTAAATATTTTTCCTTTAATCTAGAACATTAATTACATCACCCTGATTTTTTTTTTAAAAAAAAGAAAAAATCATGCAAAGAAGGGTTAACACGCCATTTCATATTTTACAAAATAAACTGGTATTTTGGTAAATAACTATAGATTGATTTTATGGTTAAAGAATATAGCTGAATTATATTCTTTAACGGTAACATGAATAGTTTTTTACGTTAAACTTAACCTTGAGAACAAGCGCAGAGAGTTCCAAAAACGAATACTGGCAGACGACTTTCCGGTACGAAAAAATAACTCACTTCAAATGAGAAGAGAAATGTTCTCATTTTTTAGCCAAACGCAATAAATTAACTCAATTTTAATTCCAATTCGATGGATTTAATGACCTAAATATATACTACTGGAAGCGAAATACAATGGCTCTACAAATTTTAAATAATGAGAATCGAGAAGAATAAGTAATTAATTACGAAATAGTGAAGAGATTGATCGAAACCGTACCGGCATTTTTCTCGCTGAGGAAGTGCTCCCGGATTCTGTGAAGTAAAAGCTGATTCACAGAGCATGTGTCAAATCAGATTAAATTGTAATAATTAAGATTAATTATAACTAAATAATTAAGATTTCATTTAATAAAAAGTAATCCGATCGAAATATTTTGGAAAAAATAAAGAAAGAAAGCAAAAATATTCTGAGCGTTTAAAACATTTTGCATTAATGTAGTTTTGTTGTAACGAATAAATGAATCCGATATTAAAATGTTTTTTTCTAATGTTTATTTTATGTATGTGCGCATGGGAAAAATAACAAAAATGTTATCCTTAAAAAATTGTTCCATTTTGATATTTCTTAAGAGTAACAAAAATTCAAAATATTAATTTGAAATATAGCCTATTTTTTAAAGAAAGGGTGAAATGTAAGTAAAAGCGCTTTGATGATTAGCTGACAAATTGAACACATCATTTTGAAATGGTTCATGATTTAATGTCAAACATAGTAGATATTTTTACTCTTCGAAAAAGGATTTTCCGATTTTAGAATTTAGGTTTTTTTAAATATAATAAATATACTTTGGAAACGTTTATTTGAGTTCTTTAAAAAAGAAACTTGCTTTTATTTTATAGAAAATAAGCAATAATTGTTCAAAATTTTTGAATTAAAAGAGCAACAAACTTATTTTTATTTTTTGAATAATACATAGCTTAATGCACATTTTTTTTAATTTTGAAGAATTAAATTAATTTTTAAAAAAAAATAGAATGCATAATGTTTTTTTTTATTCAAAAATAATTAATTAATCCCCCCTTTTTAAATCTTTTTAGAAATATTTAAGAAACTCTTAATTGCGTTCGCTCATAATTCTTTTAAACCTCAAATAAATAAAAATGGAAACATCAGAAGTGTTGCCAAAAATAAAAGGTTATGAAATAAAAATATTTAAAAAAAGAATTTAAATTAAGAAAAAAAGTTATATGTCTCATATATGTTCGAATTATTTCCTTCTTTTTTTCCCCCAAAAAAACTTCAAAGTAATTTCTACAAGACCGGGTCAAGTATAATACGAATATTTTTAACAAGTTATTGTGTTTCGAATACAAACCGAAACTTTTCAAAAGGAAAAATAATCTTAATCAAGACATCGATTAAGCCTTTCGAGTTTATGGAGCATGCGCGGTAAGCCAGCTTTTACTCCGCCAAAGTGGAAGAAAGACTCCCGCGGCGCCTCTTTTGGTGAATTTTTTGATATCATTTTGGCGAAGAAGAAGAGGTGTGTGCCAGAAGTCGAGTCATCTCACTTGCGCTAGTTTCATCTGGGAGAAGAGTGTGTACAGCTGGGTCGAACGGAACACGTGGGATTTTTGTTTTTGGTACATGCGGCTTCTTTCATTTAGTGAGTAATAATCTTTTGCCTTTCCTACTTGTATTTGGATCATCGGTTCACATTCAATTTTCACCATAGGTGCAACAACTTGTTTACTGTTAGGTGCCTACTTGTTCGCGCATTCTAAGATTATAATGCATTTTTGTAGCAGAAGTCGAATTGTATTTTTTTTTTTAATATTTATTTTAATAGAATATTCTACAAAATTAGTTTTTATTTTATATTTGTATTTTCACGATTTTTTTTTACCGACCATAACTATCTGAATTCATGTTATCGTAAAAAGGAATGAGGTTAAAATATTCTTACAAGTTTTAGAGTTTTCAGAAATATTTGTTAAAATTGTGTTTGTTCATAAGTTTGCGGAAAGTGTGAAACGCTAGTCAAATATGATAATCGATTTAATCTTTTAAAGTAGGACACTGCGGCAGTGGCACGAACTCGCTTTAAAAAAAAATAATAGTTGCAGTTGTTTTTCTATGATAGTTTAACATTTTTTTTTCTATTGGTATTGTTACGTTTTAAGTGGCAACTTTTTTTTAAGTTAAAAAGTACAACTCATAAGTTTTATCCGTTTTATACCGATAGCCATTTATTGGGTTAGATGAAAATTGATTTTTTTAAAAAATTTCTCTGTATAATTTTAAATAACTACTTTTAATAAACATTTTTTAAATGAAATTTAATGGTCCACATTATTTTAGTTACATAGAAGTTCATTTCATTATTAAAAGCGTTAAAATCAAAGCCGAAAGATATGAGTAATCGCTCTTTGAATAAATTTCTTAACATGAAATTTAATGTTTAAATAATATTATATTGCCAAATGAAGACAAAAGGATTAGAAAAGATTTAAAAACTTACAATAATTTCATAAAATGGACATAGTTTTACTATCCACTTCAATCGGTAACTTTACAGATGCTGTGCTGGTTTCAAATCGATTTTAAAATTCTAATTGAGCAATTTTGTTATAATATTTTAAAAAGTAGAAAATTTAGTTTCATTATTTAATATTTTTATATAATTTTGTTTAATTTTTGCAATTGATATTGTTGATCAATGCTTTAAAAATTTGAATTTTTGATGGGGTTTTTTAAATATAACATTTTTAAATTGCTCTTGCATCTAATAGTGTCTAAATATTTTAAGGAATAACATTTGAAACTTAGAATTAAGTTCCAAGATTGTTACATTTATATTAGCTATTGAAGTTTAAATTTGAAGCAAGTTAATCTGCTACCAGTATTTGGTCCGATTTCTTAAATGGCTTCTTACAAATATTTAACCTACCACAACTTTAATCTAGATTATCATATTTTCATTTTATTGTAAGTTATCATTAATGAGTGTTTCATCTTATTTTGCTAGCAAATTAGCATCATTCAGCTGATTTTTTTAGAGCTGATATCTTTAATTTTCTAAAAAAATTTCATATCATTCTGACTTATTACTTTTTTTAAAATTGTTTAAACTAAAATTATGTTAGAATGATTTAAATATATATTAAATATATCAAATATAAGTTTTCTAATTGCAAAACGGGTTCGAAATATTTTGAATTTTCAGAATTCCTTAACTGTGAATTCGGGATATTGAACCGCAGATCGAATTCACTGGCGTCTGCAGACCATATTAACTGCATAATTGCTTCGTATTGTAGGGACCATCGCTTAATATTTCGTCAAATATTAGATGCCATCTAAAACTTAGAAGTCGGAATATTTTTCAATACACTTGAGACAACTTATAGGTTTTATAACCTTTTAAGTCTGTTATTGATTTTATAATGAATAGTTTACCTCGTCTATTTGTTATCAGTATAAATCTTTAGTAACAACCGTTGTTTTATGAAACAAAAGAACAATTGGTTTATAAAATTTACATTCACAAATTTACGAACTCGCCATCTTTTTACGAATTCTAATGTCTCCAACTTTTAAATTTTAACATTTTTTGGCATCGGAAATTGGAATAGAATTTTTTTAATTCCAAGCCTTAATCCTAAGATTCCATTTTGTCCGAAGCCATAAATTCGTTAATTGGGGTGGATTTTTTTTAACTTTAATCTTTTGCACTTCCGCGAAAATCTCTTGACGTCAGTGCTTATGGCTACGCATAAATTAGCATAATCATATAACTGGAACAAAAAAAAATAAATAAACCGGCTTTACATTAGTTTGAAATGGTGTGGTGAATTAAGATTATTTTTTAGCTTAACTGCACGAGAGATGAAAATATAATCTACTATCTAAATTATTTTTGTTTATTATTTGGTTTTATAAATTTTACTGATTCTTATTGGGATGTTCCTGGATTTGTCATTAGTGTTTGGAGTAATAGATGCATGTGTTGAATTCCTGTATGCCAATAAAGTACAGTGAATTTAACAAGGTTTTTTTTTGCCAAATTACTATTTGATTAATATCACAAACACATGAATTAAATAGAGGCATTCAGTTGAATAAATCAACTTTCAGTGTAGTTCTCTCTCTAGGGCCCCCCAAAAATTGTTTTTAACCAAAAAATTATCGTGATTGCAAAATCAGAAAACAAAAATGTATACACAGTAATTGGGCATAATTTTGCATTTAGGAATCGTCTCCAAAATGGTTATTTGTCTTTGTTAGTTTTTTTCTGAAGATATCACAGAATAAGTTTTATTAAACATTCTAAAGGGTTCAGAGCTTTCATCCAGATACGTCACCGGTTGATTCTTTTTTTAATTATCTTAATCATAATTATATAACAATAATGAGTATATACACACAAAATTGAATTAAATATCTCAACGCGCGAGAAATATAAATCCAGTTATTAAGACATCACAAGGTATTGCTGTAAAATTAAATTTATTGAAATGGGATAAAATTGGTATTTGAATATAAGGTAAGTTCACTGAAATGTTTATATTTTTTATAATTATAAAGAGCTGTAGAGATTTTTTTTTTGTAGTTAATGAATTAAAATTTTGATAAAATTTTAACAAAGAAATTCGAGATTAAAACTCATGTGAGCATCTTCTATTCAAGAAATAATTAAAATGCCAAATTTGGAATTTTTAAGGCCAACAATCTGCCCTGGAAACATCTGTTGTGTGTGTATTTTCATAATACAATTTGTTTATATTGTCAGCCTATAAATAACATCACGTAAAAAAATGTTTATGAAATATTCAAATACATGTCAATATATATTTTTTTTCACTACTTTTTATTACAAACAACTATTCTCAAAGAATAAGATTATTTGAAAGAATTGTCATTTCAGTATTTCAAACAACCAACTTCGGATTGCAAAAGTGAGCTTCTAGTACAAAGATATGAACCAATTTTTTAAAATTCAAATCAGCTGTATTATTCAGATTTTTTTTTAGATTCCCTAAATCATTCCTATATTAAAATATTAATAAGTAAAATTCATCTTATGAAATTTATTCGCAAAGGAGTTATCAAACGATTTACCTAAAATCGAATCATTTTTCTGTAATATTACAAAATTAAACATTTGAAAATTTGGAAAAAGAATCAGTTAAATTTAAGTAACCAAGAGATGTAAAAACAAATATATGAAACCTATCCCCCGATGTTTTCTCGATACCTATGACAGCTACTGGGAAAATCAACTTACCAAACAACTTCTGGCAACAGTGTCGTAACTTGGTTTTCGGCAGACGATATTTTACGATGGTGTTTTAAGTGTTGAAACAGCGGCATAATTACTCGTTTTGCGATAAGGTTGACATTTGCTCAACTGAACTCTGTACTAGTAGTCAAACGATGTAGTTCGATTTCAAATAGTGTAAAAAATACTTTTAAAAGAATGTTTGAATGAGTTTGTTATAGTTCTGTTTTCATGCTACCCCGAATGACCTTTTTGCCCTTGACCAAATGTATGCGGCCTTCCGGCGATTCCAGTAAATCAAATTGATCTTTTGAAGACAGTTAAAAAAATATTTTGAGGTTTGTTTCCCTCCCATTTTCTTAGAACTGTAGTAGAACTCGGCTAAATAGAATATTTAGTTAGAATTCGTCAGTAATTTAAATTTTTCTTATGCTTCTTGAATTTTACACAAACGCAATGTATTGTCTGATTCTAATTTCTTTTCATTAACCCTTTATCTACTGATGGTACTTATAAGTACCATTTAAATATAATCGTAATATGACAATTTTTGCCGATGGTATTCTAAAAAACACGGAGAATGTAACCCAAATAGCAAGAAGTTATAAGCTAAAAGTAGAAATGAAAAATATTTAATAATTAAATTAAGATATTTCTATTAAAATTTTTCTCTTCGGTTTTCTGGAATTATTCTGCATGCGAACTTAAATACTGGTGAAAAATGAAGTTGGAAAATTGATGGCAACATAATTCAGAAGATAAAGGGTTAATTCAACATCAAAACAAAAAAATAAGAAAAAAGTTTTTATGGCCGAGTTTTTTTATTGAAATAGCCCGTATCTTGCGTACTCGGTAACCTTATGTGAAAACTCGAACGATTTTATTCAAAATAAAATCGTTAACGATTTTATTCGTTCGAGAACTTAAACTTCCTACGATGCAATCAATAAAAAAAGCTGGAATATCTCCCCTTTAAAAGAATTTAGAATTCTATATGTAAATTGCCATGTTTATTCTAAAGTATAAATAAGTTATTGAATTATTTTTACCAAATTATATACTGTTCTGTCCAACTAGTTCATTAATTATTAAAAATAAACCGTTACTGCCATTTTTTATTTCGAATAATTCTTAAGCACATTGTAATATCTGTAGATCTTGAAGAATTTTGTAAACAGTAAAGTTCTAAAAACATGCATTTTATTGCGGATAAGGATTTTGGCAACAGAAGTTGTTTATTCTTTCTACAAGTGTTAAAATACACTGCTAGTTAGAAAACATCTGGCCATTCCTGGATTGAGCTCATGAGCAAATATACGAACGTTCCGTGGATATCGTATTCCACATTTAAATAAATCGTCTGCGAATTCGCAACAGATGCAGTGGTCGGTTAGATTTTCATTTAAGCTTAACTTCTATTTCTTCAAAATTGTGTAATCATAGCAGAATTACATGAGTATTTATTATAGTACTTATGTATTTGATCTGAAATTTCTTGCATTAGAGCTTTGCACATTTCAAGAGTAAGCTCGTTGAATTAGCTTTATGTGGACATTGAATAATTGTGATGGACTCGACTTCTTAATCGGAGTAACGCTGCTCGAACGTCACTTCCTGTCGAGAAAGAATTGTGTAAACACGTGTATTAAAAAAAAAGAAAGATGTGGGTAAGGAAGGAGCAAGAGCTCTTTTTTTTGTGTTGAAACATTATGACACTGAAGTTTTTTTTTCTTGTGCACGAAGTTAAAAAAAATATTGTGATAGTAAAAAAAAATCAACTTAGGGATTTTGATAAATTTGCAATTTTTATACTACGATAATTAAGGAGAAAATAAATTTTGAATTTGTCTATCTGGAGACATAATCTAGCATAAAATTTAGAATAAGATCACAAATTTGCATCAAATTTTGTATGATATGCACAAAAGTAACCTGTATACATGAAAAACGAGATGGTTCAAAAAACGGAAAACGGTTCGATGAATGAAATTTTACTTGTGGTTTTTATCACCAGAATTATAGAAATTCGTTTGGTGAGTTCCTAATACGAAACTTGATGGATAGTCATTCTGAATATAACTTTCAATAGAAACTGTCAAGCGATTTGTAAATTTGCTGAAATTGTGTAAAATAAAAAAGTGACATTACTGCACATACAGGAAGTTAAGGAGTTTGTGATATTTCAAATTTTAATTTGGCAAAAATTTCACACAAAGATTGGCATTATAACATCATGGCTCTAGAATTCTCATCTGCTTTTTTTCTGTTTTGCTAAGATAACGTGCATGAATCGCGTTATCGTTGACTTGGGGCTTGCTTGTTCTATCGATTCCTTTCCCATCCTTAACGAAAATGAGGAAAAAACTAATGAAGATTATTGCGTTCTGCCATCAAATATCGCATAAAAAGGAGGCATAGTAAATTGTAAATGCCTTCGCATCAATAAACTCTTCTTTGGGTTTTTTTCATTAGTACTTGTTACATTTCAGTTAGTATTTAATTGCTACACTTCAGTTAGTATTTAATTGCTACACTTCAGTTAGTATTTAATTGCTACACTTCGGTTAGCATATAATTGCTACACTTTGGTTAGCATATAATTGCTACAC
>JAOUZG010017540.1:2215930-2226861 GCA_026289955.1 Argiope argentata
CTGTGGTTGCTTATAGAGTTTGTATGATTCAAAATTGAATCTAGTTCGCTAACATCCTCCCTCTAGTACTGGGCCAAAGATAGTTCTAAGGATTTTTCTTTCGAGCATGTTCAGAGAACGCTGAGTGTCCAAATTTCACTTACATAGAGCAGAACAGGCATAATAAAAGTTTTATATCTAGGTACTTAAAATTAGAGCAATGCGCATCTATTATTTTATTTGAAAGAATAAGAAACCAAAATGATTTGATTTTTCCCTTGAACCTTTGAATTTGTTTGTAAAGTGAGTGGAATTGGTCTTTGGAGCATTATTTCTTTTCCTTCCTTAAGCCAGAATTGGCCGTCCTGCTGAATTTAGTTACCCTCTATTCAGTCGTAAATTAAATGGAACATTTTAAATATTCTTGCGCACTTAATGTGTGAAAGAATATTTGAACCAAAAGTAGAATTCATATGATATTAAATCTAAGAGTGCTCGTGAATTGCTGTTTTAAGACGTTTTGAAAGAGATCGTGAAATGAAAAAAGTTTGTTTACTACCTTCTGAACAAATTGTGTTCATAAAACGGGTTCGTGAAAATGCGGCAGAACCTTGTTTATCTGGACCTGTATAAACCGAAGTCTCTGTTAACCGAACAGATAGTAAAAAAATCGACGTGATTTTTATTTTTTAATAAAGTTATGGAATTTTTCAAAGAAATGTTCAAAGTTGACATTTGAGCTGATTTTTCAGGATTATAAAGGTTTTCAAAATATTAATTATTAATCATTTTAGTAATGCAAATTACACGCATTTTCATGGAAAAATGCCGCTATAAATGCAAAGGAAAGTTGCAAGTTATTTAAGTGAATATTTTTAGAGCAACTTTAAAACAACATTGAAATTTTAAAACTAAAAGCGGAAACAACTAGTATCCGTGAATTATTTATAATAAAAGAATTATTAAAATGTTAATATATGATTGTACTTGGGATTTTATTCTTATTATTTGAAATAAACAATTTTAAAAAAACATTATCGAAAAAAAAATCACGACAAAAAATTTGCTTTTTTTTATTAAGTGATTTTTCGATTATCCGATGTTATAATTCCAATCGATTTGAATAATGAAAATCGAGAATGCTCGTATAATTTACGCTATAGTAAAAATGAGAAACAAGAACACAAAAAAAGATTGCATACTTTTGGCCTAATTTGTAAAGAGTTTGCCCAATTCTCTGTTTTTTAAGAAGTGCCGCTTATTGAGTTTCTGCGGCAATAACAGATAAAACATTTTGAAATCGTAATTTAATGCTAATCGGCAGCAAAATTATCTTAAATGTTTTACTAGCCGCCTTTGGTGACTACCTATTTGAGGACTAGAGAATATTACTGTCGTGTATATAACTTCTCGATTCTCTGTAATTGTAAAGTGTTGGAGAAATCATCCATATTTTTATAACTGGAAATAATTTTGGAAAAAATTTATTAAAAGTACGATTCCAATCAGGTTGGATAATTAAGGTTTACAGTACCATTTTCTGCTACAGTTCGCCATTTCTGCTTAGTAGTTGTGTTAAATTCTTATGTAGAGGTGAATTACAATTCATGAATAATAATTTCGATCTAGGATGCTTCCTGGAAACTCTTAATTTGATTAGGTCATTGATGTTTCGATTAAAATGGTGTTATTACTCTAGTTGTCCAATTTATAAAACATACCAGTTCAACAAATTATAAAAAATATGTGTAAACACTAAAACTTTGTCAGGTTTAATTGGTCAAATTTCTAAGTTTTATATTGTTACAGTTTTGTTGCATTGTGCATTTGCTTAAATAATTAAGAATATCTACATCTGCTTAATTAAGAATAATTTATTTAATAATTAAGAATATCTACGTCTTCTTAATCGAGAATAATTTATTTAATAATTAAGAATATCTACATCTACTTAATCGAGAAGAATTTGTTTAATAATTAAGAATATCTACATCTTCTTAATCAAGAATAGTTTGCTTAATAATTAATAATATCTACATCTGCTTAATTAAGAATAATCTTAATAATTAGTAATTATGTAACACATGTGATTATTGTACTTTTATAAACTTGTTAAAATAAGAAAGGCATTTAAATATTTTATTTGCTAATTAAGAAATGTACTAAGACGATAAATAAAAACATTCCGTTTATTAAAAAATCGGTCTTACAGTATGCACTTTCTGGGGTTGTAAAACTCTGAAATTCGTCATTGCATTGTTAGTGTTGGATGTAAATAATAAATAATTCGTTTTAAAAGTTTATAGTTCTATTTACAAACTTTGCATCTAAATAATTGCTTAAAAAATTCTTCAGTAGGAATTCTTCAGTTAAGACTATCTACTGCCCACTTAAAAAAAGAAAAAAAAAAAAAAACATTAATGTATTGTAGAGTTAGAATAAGCAGTCTATGCTTTTAAAAAATATTTACTGTAGCGCTTTCCAATTTTCCTTATTTCAACTCTTCTAGTGTTCTTACAAAATGAAGGGCGACTGAAATAGAACAGGAGGATAATACGCGTCGAAATCGGGCTTCTGCATCACACAATTCCAGTGCCGAAACCGTTCTAGTAACGGAAACGTTTCAAAAAGTACTTCCGCGGCCACATTTCCGGAGAATTGATCACAAACATTTCTTCCCCGCGTGTTTCGTTTTTTTTTTTTTTTTTTTTCAGGGAATGAGAAACAATATGCCTTTCTTTCAAAACCCGTAATATTGTGCTCTCGTTTTTTGGAATTTTTTCGCCTGATGTCTGTTATGGTGGATGCATTCTTTAGGTGTTAGATTTTACTTTGCAATGTTGGCGCAGTGCTGCCAAATATGCCTCTTGCATCAATAACCCACACAGCAAACTTTGCAATGTAATTGTTGAGTTGAGAAACAAAATTCCTGCCGGCATATTAAGGTTTTTAATTTCATTTGATAACCATTAGTGTTTTTTGCATTAACAAAACATATTGCATCTTCTTCAAAATGCTTTTACAATACCTACTTTTTATTGTTTGATTTATGTTGATTGATTGATGTTTTGGTTAGGAGGTTAGGATGTCTTCGAAATTTACGAGCAAAAAATATTTTTACCTGCTTTTACCAGTATTGCAAGCTTCTTTGAAAGCAGATATGTTTTTAAAAGGTCGATCTGCTTTTTACCAGTATTGCTTTGTTATTACTTACGCTTCTTTGACAGCAGATGCGTTTCTAAAAGACTGAGGAAGAACTATGACATCGTAGCTGTTATTTCATCTCAAAATCCGTCGAGCTCCAAAACTATTTGCCGGCTAGAAAAACTGAAAATGAAAGTTTAAAAAAATGATCATTATATACATACATATAATATGCTAATTCAAGAGAAGATCAAGATATTATCAAATATTTAAAATTCCCTTCGTAGATGAACTTTCAATACCCAAAAAATAACAAGGAGTCAAATTTCGTATCTTTAGCTACAATATATCTTTACATAATTTTAAAAATTCTTTTTTCATTTTGCATGTTGCAGTTATCGAATAATCGGCAGTTTTTATAAACATTTGCCTGTGCTTAGGATTTTAAAAATCTTTGTATGTAAAGGGAAAAGTAGTGCCTGCATATTGCTAAGCTTCCGCTTCATGATTGAAATGTAATTTCTGTATTTCCTTTTCGATGTCTTGTGATCTGATTTTGACCAATAATTCGCAGTTTATGTTGTCTTGATCTTGGTTATCTAACTTTTACAATCGTGAAAATTAAGTCAATTATTAAGCTAAAATAGCAAATCACTAAGCTAAAATCAAATCGAAATAATAGAGATAATTAAGTGATTTAGATCGCTTAATTATATTTATTTAGGAGAGATCAGAAAGCCTCGAGTTAAGAGAGAATTTTTGAATATGCAATATCCAAAGATAGGGGATAATTCTAAACAATTAAATTAAAAAGCATTCGATTTTTTTAAAAAAGTATGATTAAATATCGTTTGATTTTCTTTTGTTTCGTCTGTTGCATTTTCGAAAATGCAATATCAAAAGATAGAGGACAATTTAAAATACTTAGATTAAGAAGCAGATGATTTTTTTTAAAAAAAATATCATGCTTAAATATCGTTTGCTTTTATGTTTTTAATTAATAAAAAGTATTTTCTTTTTCTATTTTTCATTGCTTCATATTTTTAATGATAATGGATAAAGATGCCAGATATTTTTTCAAGAGTTAAATTTTATCTTTGGTTTAAAATTATAATATCAGTGTTGCTTCAAAAGCGCGTGTTATTAATTGATGAGTGGAAAGTTTCAATTTCGAATATTAGTTATCCTGAGCGAACGATTTCAGCTCAACTAACAGAATTTTTCTAGGTAAAATAAGTAAAAATAACCGCTTTCGAATGATCCCTTTTGAGTCTTCCTGCCGGAATTCGAAATCGGAAACCGCAAAGTGTTATCCGAACTTGAGGCAAAGCGCATGTTGTTTAAAGATCTTTATGTAATTTTATTTATATTAAGCATTTGTTTTATATATTTTTACGAATACGCTGTTTTTTACTTTTTCTATGTAAATTCTCGAGCTATTTTTAATCGCTATTTGTATATAATGTTGTAATAATATTCCCCTGCACAAATTATTTAGAATGACCGTCACTTCATTAATTTGTTGACAGAGGCAAGAAGCCCAAAAATTAAACCGAATTCTTCTCACTTTTTATAGTTAGTGATCACTTTCAACCGTTCTGTTATTATAAAGCATCAAGTTGCTCTCCGTGACTGCATTTTCAGCCAAGTGGCGGAGTTCCAGAAGCTCCCCCCAGGTTTCACTTTCAGTTAAAAATCATTTTCTTCAAGCTCATTAATTATAATTTCTGTCTGGCTGGGCTTGCATTCGCCATCTGATTGTTCAAGTAATTTTTTTTTTGCAAGTTTATTCACGTTGTTTTTGCAAAATGGTTAACAATTCGACAGTCTCATCAAAACTTCGCCAAAAAACACGCCAATCGCCCTCATATCATTATAATTTACTAATTTACATATATTTTACTAAAGTTAATAGCCAAAGAAAAATTCACGTTTGCCGATGGCATTGTAAGGTTAAGCCTATCTTTAAAGATTAAAACGTCCATTCTTTGTTATCGAGATTATTATCATTAAAGATTTTTATATAAAGAAGAATTTTTAGAATTGAATTTGATTTACTTTTTAAATGATATAACGCTGAAGTATTTGAATACAACTGGTTCGAAAGTTGAATTGAGATCAACATCGAAAGATTAAAAGCTTTGTATCCAATTTTATTGAAAATCTGCCATATTTGCAGATCCTATGTCGATGTTAAATCTGTTTTCAGACCCAAACCAATTTCCAAGCTGGTTTGGCTCGATATTTTCATCACATTTTCTGACTCGACTATTTTCATCACTCAAGTTGAATATAAAGTTAATCCATAAAACCACTCGCTTAGTTTTAAAAGCTAAATATAGATTTTAATCATTATCAAATTCATGTCTACAGTAATGAAAAAATATTTTTAAAAGAATTATACTTTTAATTTATTATTAAAAATCTTTGAAATTATTTGAAACTTTATTTTGACGTTATTTTTATCCGTTTCAAATCGTTTGTGAGGCTGATAAAAATTATCGTCTGCTTTAAAATGGCCCTATTCATTTGAAAAGAAATTTACAATTGTAATCAAAAATTATGTTAAATAATACTAATATTACCATATTTAAACTATTGCTTATTCTTTACACCTTTAAATATATAGGACTGATATTCTTTGTTATAATTTATCATGTGTAATTTTTAGATTTCTTATATATTTTTTTTAACTTTCGCGCTTATGTAGTATAGAGACAGTGTGGTAATTATCAACAAATCTGAACTCGAAACTTTGACGAATCTACGTTTTAATCTCCTTGAGTTCGAAAAACACATTTTTGAGAAATATACGTCTGTTTGCGACCAAGACAACTCAAAACCGCTTTGAGTAGAAGGTTGAAATTCAATGTACGGTATTTACACCAAATTTGCGGATTTCTATTGCATTTTGAGCAAAATCCGTTCGGAAAAATTATATCTGTCCGGCTGTTGCAATGCAATTTAGAAAGATAACTACAAAACAAGTAGAGATAAGCAGATAAGATTCTGTGAAAAACATTTTACATCAATAGTATAAACCCTCATAAAATTTTGAAATAAATCCAGCAACCGGTTGATTGTCTGTCGGTCTGTACTTTAAGAAACATATAAGCAAAATAATTTTTTTTTAATGCAATTACTTAAATATATCCGATTTGATATGATATTTTTTATTTACAAGTATAAGTTTTCAATCAGTTGATAAAAAACACATCTAAATTACAAATTCAACTTCTGTATGTTATTAACCGCATGCCAATTTTATTCGCCAAAATACTCGCCAAAGAAGACACAATAGATTCATTAAAAATGCTAAATTCGTGCCAAAAGTTAATATTTTGTATTTATTGTACACCAATGCCATACTAGGCACTCTCTGGTATAACACAGCCGAAGGGGTTCAAGTTCGAGACCCGATTCCATTGAAGAACCATCGTGTAAGGGGGTTTATTGCACGTTAAAGGAATCAGGGCCAATCGCCCAACGCTGGTGTGGTGGGGGGAAGGGAGTGCAACTCAGGTGCCTTTCTCGTCATCTGACTGCGTTTCAAAATTAAAAAGTCCATCTTATAATAGTACTAGCGTTGCTTTACAACGGTACGTTATTATAACTAAACTTTATAAGTGTACAGGGGTTATTTTGGGAGACAACTCAGACATTTTTGATTTAAAAAAGAAAAACCTAATTTGTATAATGAAAGTGGACTTTTAATGATATTAATTTTTGCACATATTATATTGCTTTTATACCTTTTTGTCTGTTTTCATTTTTATTCTTTTACGCTTTTATTCAATTTATTATTCAAAACTTCCAGACATTTCAATCTTCCCCTTCAATCTTTTTAATGAGTTTCATCTACTAATGGCTAAACATAATTATCTTTGCCCCATCTACCTTAAACGAAAACTGACCAACGAAAAATTCACTTCCATGTTCCCAAAAGAACATTTTTTTTCCTTTCTTCTCGTAATTTATTTCTCTCGCCATTCTGCCGTCGCTGAATAGTTTATCCTCTCCCCCTCTGCCCGTCCAGCAGACAGGCATTATACATAATTCCAAATCGATTATTCGATTAACGAATGCCTACATTTCACGCTGTGACGTCACGGAGTCGCGCGTTATTGTCATGGGTGCCTTTTTGCGCAAAAAATTTCCCTGTAATGTTTTTTGATGCTTCTAATTCATCCCGCTTGCTTTTCGGGGTGTCGGTTCGGACCTGCGTAAACCGGCCTATTTAGATTGCCTGTGTCGTAAGAGAACATTTTTACGCATCCGCCTGTCAATTATGCGCATTCTTTGCGCTCACTCGAATCCTTATTTCCGAATTCTTCCGCTGGATTTTTAAGATTCCGGCGTTAATTTTCGACGGAATTTTTCTTGCCCTAGAAATCTCTGGAGAGCTCATATTTCGTCGGATATCGAAATTCTTTTTCAGATAAGGTTCGCCTTGACGTATAATTTTGTTGGCGACCAAATTTGGTTGCTAATATCATTATAAAAACTAGCCGCCTTTAGCGACCATCTGATTTCCTTGATATATTGATTATATTTATCTATTTGGACTCTGAAAAGCAATTTGGTGCAAAAATTATTCTTCTTATACAAAAACTTGTTTATTATTCCGAAATTTACATAATATTATTTGTTAAAAGTAGAAGGTGGTTTTGAAGACATAGATGATACTTTGAATTTTTAAGTTCGTTTTATTCCATCACGGGAAGCAGGCATTATTCACTAGCAAAAGCGACGAGGACAACACAGAACGACACGAAACGGAATGACTAAAATTTGATTAAACTTTTATCCCTCTGAATATATACTTTTAGATTTTAAGAGGGATCTTTGACGCAATTCAATTACATGTTATATCTCGTGCAAGGGAATCGCAGGGATCTTTTTACTGAAATGCGCTTGTCCGGGCAATTTTTATCCTTTCATTCGGAGTGTGGGAATTAGTCGGCCTTTAACTGGTTCGGCAATTTTACAAATCTTCTGTTGAATTAACTAGAATAAGTGAGAATGGATCAGGAAATAAGATAATATTTTTAGAATGAAGTTATTATGGGCTAAATTAAATTGAAAGTTAGGAAATTAATTTAGATTTAAATTAGTTTAAGATATCATTACATATATGCATAATTGTTTCAAGTTGAATATCCCTGAAAAGTTAATATCCCCCTTTGTACCTATCTGTAGGTATTTTTAACAATTAAAAATTCAATAATAATGATAAATAAATAAAACGTTAAAATGATGCACTGTTTTGAATGATGACCATGAATCTTCTCTCGAATGCAAAGGCTTAGTATCAGTTAAATCGTTTAAGTATAACTTTATATCGTAATTCCAATTAAGCTGTCAGACGTTTATCAGTTAACTGTTTTTTAACGAATATACTCGTTATGGAAAAATATAACATTTTGCGTTAGGACGACGTTTATTCCTTATGAGAAGTGACTCTGCAGTTTGAATTACAATTTTAGTAAAAACTCAAACGTATTCGAAATAGATTATATGTTTGAGTTTAAAGATGTTTAAAATATTTTGAGACCAAACCGAAATCAAAGATTATTTCGGATTCTACCATGCTTTGCTCAATATCATTCTCTAGCAGAAAATTAAAATAATAAATTGATCTATTTCTTTTCTTTCATATGCAAAAATATACTAAGCTTAAGTAAATAAATGAATGTGATAATTAAAATTAAATTAATAGAATTCATTTAATTAATTGAAGTCATTATACAGGGTGTCCAAAAAGTTCCCGTACTGAAGATTTGTGAATTTATTTTACAAAAACAATGGGTTTAAAAGGAATTATTTTTATGCCAATGATAAAAAGCACTTTTAACATAACTAAGGAAAAAATACTGAACTTACATTTATAATAAACGTTCAAAATGTCCACCCCTTTCTTGGAGATAAAGCGGAACTCGTTTGCGCATGTTTTTCGAAACGCGTTTTAATATGCTAGGAGTGATTTCTTGTATCCTTTGGGTAATTGCGATTTTCAAATCATCTATTGTTTGAGGATCACCTTCATAAATTTTGTCCTTTAAATACCCCCACAGAAAAAAGTCCGGGATGGTCAGATCAGGAGATCGAGGTGGCCAAAGTTTTTTTGAAATAAGTCGATCGCCGAAAAAAGCTTCAAGCATGTCCATGGTTTCATTACTTGTATGGCAAAATTTAATATACTTGAAAAAAAATCATAGAAAATGATTTTTTTTTTAATTTGGAGTACGGGAACTTTTTGGACACCCGGTATTACACATACTTGCTTTGACAATATACTGGCATAGTTAAATTTGTACAACCCAATTTAAATACCTGATTTTCGAAGAGATTGAAACAGTTAATTGGTGAAAGCTATCATAACAGATTAACGCCAACGTACCGGGTTCGAGTTAGTGTTAAGGCATGGTTCTTTTGTGTACTATCTGTGAGGTTTTTGAATTTGTGCCCTAGTAATGTGAACCTCTGTAAAAGCTAGCGATTGTGGTAAATGTGAAGCTAAGACGTACTCTTGGTCCTAGTTGGTGCTATTCAAATCAAGAAACTGTCGTTCGGTTTAAAATCGTTGACGGCCGTCAGTACTCTTGTCTATGATAAGTGCCATTATTGACATCAACATAACAGATTGAAGGTAATTTTTTTATTTTTCTTATATCGAACATATATTGGGCATATAAACTTTTCTAATCCCTATCAACCCCATGGCATAATAGCGCTACTAAAAAATGTGAATATATGGTTCGTCTATTTACGAATTTGCTCAACATTATGACTTCCCCGAATTTGCTCAACATTATGACTTCCCCTTTTTTTACCATGTAAATTTCATTGGTATTAAACATAATTCTTCTTGAAATATCATTTATGGATGAAAATCATATGATTAAATGGTATATTGAACAGTGAAAACTGTTTGAATTTCAGAGCAAACAATTCAATCTATTGTTACGTTTTTAGCGTAGCGGGGTCGGATTGAATGGACTTTATTTGAGGGCAGCACAAACAAATTTATTTAGAGCTACTTACAGGTATATACAGGATGACTTGAAAAGGTAGAACTTCAAAAAACACAATCCAGCAATAATCAGTCACTTATAGCGTAAATGCAAGTCTTACGCACAATAAACACAGTTTGAAAAACAGCTAAAGTGTAGCACAGCAACGGTAAATCACAGCTCACTAATAACAAGCGAGAATCCGCTAGTCCAGCGAAACGCTTCTCTTCCTTGCGAGAGCAACTCTCAACGAATTCACTCACTGCCTCCTTTTACGGCAACCCTTCCCTTATATAGCCGGGCTCGCGTCACGAGAAGAAACGCGGCGCAGCCAGATTTGTCTCGGGGCTACCAGAATATTCCCCTCGCCAAGTCAACTCGGCTGGCGTGGTGCTCCTTGTGAAGCGCCGCCAACGTTTTCACCTTCGGTGCATGTTCTCCTGCTTGTAACACTATTATTCAAAGCTGCAGATTTAATTTTGTATTTATCAAATTACATAATTCATTTTTTCAAATCGGTGGGGGAGTTCTCCTCTCAATATTCTCGCATACTCTTCAATAAATTTGTCATATCGCTTTGTATGCTATGTTTATAAGAGTTACGAAATATTAACTCTTGACATGAATTTAGCATTTTTACTGGATCATAAAATCCTTTTTGAAATTTTTGGCGATTGAATTTTGGTATGGCTAAATAGTATCCAAAAATCGAATTTGTGCTCTATAAATTTTTTTCCCAACAGAGATTAAACTAATATTTGACAATATATTCTATGTCAATTTTGATATATTTAA
>JAOUZG010017540.1:2241258-2271314 GCA_026289955.1 Argiope argentata
ATCTTTAAATTTAAGTACGAAATATTAAAAATAACCAATAAAATAACTTAAAACTACTGGTTTTTTAAAAAGTTTAAGTAATTTTCAGTTATGACATTGGTTATTTTTGATATTTCGTACTTAAATTTAAAGATTAATCCCAACTTTTGTTTCAACAGGGTTAAAGTAAACAATAATAAAAATGGGAGCGCTTTCGAACAAATTTGATGAGGCCTGAAACATTTTTCATTAACCTTATTTATCGCTAATATATTATACTAACCCCCCTAACTCATAAATAAGTTAATATAATGCTTTAAAATTTTATGTGTCGCCTCCTATAGTGTTACTCTTAATGCCTGTAACATTTCAAATTGCCAAGGTGACAATTGCAAAAAGTCATTTTAAAAGTCCCTAGTCGTCTTAAATGAGAAAGAAAAAGTGTTTCGTTAGCCAAAGTGGCATGTGTTACGATTCTCCTACGTGTTGTGTGCAAAATACGAGTTGTGATAGAAAAAGAGCAGCGTTCTGCTCGTTGTTCAAATTTCCAGACATGTGTAACGGACTTCAGTTTTGACACTGTTCCTGATTGTTGTCGCTACACAATACCTACAATATTCAGAAACTAAAAATTGTGAGTCTTGGCTCGTGTCTTATGGCTCCCTTTTCATATCTGCTTAATCACTTATCAATAAAAAATAAAATCAGTGTGAGTCGCTTTTCTCAAGAATTATGCCTATGATTTACTTAATCGTTACTGAGTTCGTTTCCTGCATTTCCAGTGGAGCATAATAGAATTCATGTTAAAATGTAAACAGTTTATCATTTCACTTATGTTTTCTCTAATAAATTTTTTAAACAAGCAGTGCAGTTTATAAATGTATATAAACTACCAGTACAGAGTCTTTTATTTTAACTTGACACGTTACCAGCAACTTTTTCTACGATTCATGGGCCATTTTCACATTCTATCCGGTTTGAGATAATGTCAGAAAATATGTGTTGTGTAATACATCTGGTATAAAAATATATCTGGTTGTTTATACATCTGTTTTTTGGTGTTAGTGGGCTAAGAAATAAATTCTTAGAACTCCGGCCTTTCCGGCTTTTTTTTATCCGGTCAGTTTTTCCTCCACATTAGGCCGGATACACAAGAGTGTACTGAATTTGTTTAAGATATGGAAAACATCTACTCTATTGCGTATATCCCGATCAATTTTGAGATCATGCAAGCAGAGGGTCATTAAACAAGTTTCGAATTAAAAAACAGAAAAGGAAGGTTTCTGAAAGAGAAGTAAAATCAGCATCGGAGAAAAGCCTCCAAAGTACAAAGATTCGCTATTCATGCTTATTGCATATCACCCTTCTGCGGAGTAAAATCGTCTGAAAATGACATATATAGGATTCTGTGTCTGGCTATGAATGTGATGTCTAAAGGTGGGGTTTACACTCGACCAGCTATAAGACGGCCAGTAAGCAGGTTATGAACTCAGGCAGGTCTAATCGTGGAGATTCGTCAAATCCTAGAATTCGAATTTTCAAGCGATTATTATTCTTTCTCTGTACAATGTACACCAGAAAGTGAAAAGAGAGAAAATGAATTTAGATAGTTGGATGCTTGTAATTCTTTACTTCTCAGTTTGGCGGAGTTCCAACACATACACCATTGTATAAAGAAAAACTTGCTGCAATTTTTCACGTAACTTTCTAATAATTTAAATATATATATATATTAACCGAGAAATATATGAGCAATTGTTTATCACAAAAATGGAATTTCAATTAGAATACCGAACGCATGAATTTAGAATCTTAAAATTTTCTTAGAAAAATAACTTTTTTTTTTTTTTTGTAATTCCTCAACTAAGATATATGAGGAATGCAAAACAATTTTTTTAAAGCCGTAATAATTACACGTTCATTTAATATCATGATTGCCGGTGCAGCAAGTTTATTTTGGAAACACGATCACTCTCTAACACTTTCTTTTATAAATACAGATTATTTCGTACTCTCGAAGCTTAATTTACATGCCTCTGAAGAGAGTTTTCATGTCATTCTTTGCATTTTGCATTGGAGGCAAAAAATATCTCCAAGTTCGTAAAAATTATTTTAAAAAAATGTCTCAATCTTTTATCTCTAACAAAATAAAACGCATTGCATTAATGTATACTTCACACGAAAACGATAAAAAATAAATTAATTAATTAATTAAATATAAATAAAATTCCAATAAAATAAATCTAATAAAATCCAATTCCTTGGTTTTGAAAAATTCTTTGGGAAAAAAATCGTTTGGCTTTCTTCTACGCTCTTTTCCACCATTAATTGGCGTTACGATTACGATAAACAACTGTTATCTACCATCGATATGATGCTGCCATTTCCGTCGCTCTTTATCGATGTATGCAGGTCTATGTAGAAGCGTTGGCGCCTGTTTAAATATACTGTAGATACATTTGTCGTCTCCTCAAATAATCCCTTCCGTGGGACTTGTTCCAATTTTTGTATTGTAATGTTTGGCACAATTTCAGATTCTTTATTTGGATAAATCACTAAACATGTAAAAAAAATAATAAAATAAAAAGTTCATGCGATGTTTTATCAATGTCTTATTTTAATGGACATTATATAATTCCATTTCCTAATCCATGCATTACTATCTTCTTTTCGATATTTTTACTTTTTTCCAGGTTTTTATTGCTTAATGAATTATTTATCGCTTGAAATTTCATTTGTTATTTTTATTTCGCCATGTACATAATTATGTGGAAACCAATAAAACTTCGGTTAGTTTCCGTTCCGATTTTATTTTAATCAAATTAAGATGGAATTGAAATACTATGGATTTCAAATTCATTTGCATTTTAGTATGTTTATAATTTTGTTGGCATTTTTTTTCCTAATGTAATTTTTGAATCAATTTCTTTATTCCTCACGCTTTTACGATGTCCTTTTAACCCTAATTTTGGAAGATTTTACTTTTTAAAAATTATTATAAACTAGTTTTAAAAACTTTCTTTTATACGGGGGCGACAATATCCTGGTGGTCGCCTTCACGGAGTCACCTTACCGGAGGGCTTCAAGTTCGATATCCGATTCCATTTAAGAACTGTCGTGTAAATGAGTATAGTGAACATCCTCCCGCTGATGTGGCGTGGAAATTTGTATAGAGGAGGTGTCGTCCTCGTCATCTGATTGCGGTCCAAAATTACAAAATCCGTCCCAAAATAGCCCTATTGCTGTTTTAAAATGAGACTTTTATGTAACTAAACTGTCTCATTTCTGCCAACTTTTTAAGAATATCCAAAGACAAATCTGTTTAATCTGTTTAGACAGCAGTGTATGTGTTGTAAATTGTATATATATATATAATATAGATTGGAACGCACTGTTCTATTTTATATAGGTTCCAATGGGAAAAAAATTATTATTCTGAACGAGTGTCTCGTTAGTATTCGGAACCACTTAACAAGTTTTCGGATCGAATTATGCTTTAATAAGCGACATTTCACTGTATTTTCATCGAGAAAACACAACTGTTTGAATTTTATGAACTCTAGTTTACGAAGAAAAGAATAAATTTTTTTTACATAAAATTCCATTTTCATTCCACATCAAGCATAAATACCGAATTGAATAAAAGCGAGTAAAAAAAATAATCTTGCTCAGCATTTGTTTCACTCGAGTAAAATGCAAGTTCTTCCCATTTTATTATTCTAATTTAACGCGATCCCAAAACAAAACAAAAAAAAATCATTGCGACCTTGACTCCTGATATTTACAACTCATGTTTTTTAATATTTTGTTCTGGAAGGAACTCTTTCCATAAAACCATCATCACATTTCCCTATCACTCAATTTATAAATATACAACACACTTTCTATCGGAACGAGCTTCGTGAATGACGCTCTCAAGTGGAAACAACACTTGAGATTTATCATTACGGAGCTCTGATTTCGAATTTTAAAAAAAGATATTTGCCTTTCATTTTCGGAAAGAAATGTGGAAATTCGAATAATTTCAACCATTTATTTCTCTTTAAAAGTCTTTGTAAAAAAAATGGAATTTTATAACCGATTTTTCATGAATTTCCTATTTTGCTGGATTTCTAAAAAAATTATTTCTTTCGGGTGATAATAAAATATTTTAATGATTTTAGAACTCTTAACTATCAATTAATATGATAACTTAGCTAAAAATTTATTTCATACATGTGGCGCCATCTGTAATTTAAAATCAAAAATATTAGTCTGTTGATTCCTTAATGTATATAATTATGTAACTAAAGAATAAAGACATGAAAACGATAAAAAAATTTAAGAGTTAGAAAAAAATACAACTTTATTTTTATCGAAAATCAAGCAGAATTAAAAGAAATTAAGATACAATGTAATAATAAATTTTTAAATATTTATTAAAAATTTAAATATTTCAAGAATAATTCAATTTGTATTCAATAAGAATTGAATAAATTAGCAATAAAAATTTTTTCGTGGATTTATTAATTTGATGTTTTGCCATAAACATTTGAACTGTTTTGATATAGTATGGTTCAAATTATTTTTTTCACGGTACAATGTTTTTTTTTGTTTGTTTGTTTATTTGTTTTTACAATGCTCGAATATATTTCAACTGTTTGATATATATATCATACAATAAAAAATTATAACATGCACAATTAAAATTTAATTATCTCAATAGACATCCTTCAATTTTTAATAACATCTGAAAAGGTATTTTGTCACCAAATAAAAGTAATCTCATATCCTGACAATTCCGGTTTGCATAGAGAAATTTGAAATTTTTTTGTTTAAGCATTCGAAGTATCTTCTTAAAATTAAATTTCAATATTCATGTCATTTTTCTATTACAAACAAATTAAGAAAAAAGAATTCTTAGAAGAATAGAAAATGACACGTTTAGTTTTTCTGTTTATCATGTCAGAACATGATGTTGTTTTGGTGATGAGGTTTTTGGCGTCAATAAAAATCTGTAGGCGAAAAATAAAAAATCTGCATGAGCAACTGAAAAAAAATCATCTTTTAATAACGCGTTGCCATTGCGTTTCAAAAACTCTGATTAAAAAGAAAATTAATTACTACAGCAAATAAAAACCTAGAAAAATGTCAAGGATTATATGAAATGAAATAAATAGAAAATGCGTTATGTTTTTAAACAATAAATGCGTGGCAAAGTTTTTTGGATCGTTTGCAATGTTAAATTGACTCATTCAATGAAACAATTAAAATGAATAAAAATATAGTTTAATTTCCACGAGCACGTAATGCTTGGCCGCTCCAAAAATGTTCTGATGTGAAATATGCATAGAAGATTTCATCCTAATCTTTTTTTATGCATTGTTTTAATTATATTATTATTTTTAAGTAAGCCAGTTTAAGTCAAGTTTACGTTTATTATGTAGTTTTCGTGAAATTGTGATCTTTTACGACAGTTCTTCTAAACTTAGAAATTCTTTTATGAACACTTAACAGAAAATAATTTTTTATCGTTTAAGAAAATACTTTATTCGTTTATCATAACATTTTCGGTTTTTAAAAAAAATCGTCTGCCATCTGGAATGATCTTCAAATGAAAATACATTAGGTGTTTTTTATTTATTACTCATTATTTATTTTTTATTTTACTTACGTCATTTAGATCCAAAGTCATTGCTCTTTCAGTGTAGGTAAATAATTTCATTTGAGATAGGCAGATGTTCCTGATATCGGAATACAGTTTTATTTGATCAGATATTAGATTCGGTGAAATACGATTAAGATATTTTACAATCGTAACAATTTTTTAAAACGTTTTCAGTAGAAAATAGACCAACTACTATGATGTGCTTTTGAATTTTATTGTATCGTAACTTTTTTTACAGATACTTAAATTTATTGAGATTTTAAAGAAACCATTTTCTATCGAGAGAAAACTGAATATTTTCTTTTTCTGGAATTCATTTTCAGAGCCTCCATAGTAAAATTATTTATTTTATTGCACGTTTTTTTAAATTTGGGCTTGTTTACTTACATTTCTTTAAAATTAAGATTTTTGATGTGAAATAAAGAAATTTTTGGTCTTTCTCCTATATAAGTTTCTATAATAACATATTTTAATTTTTTTGGAGTCATTCTATAGCTTTTTTTAGTTTAAAAACTCATCTATTAGAACAATCAATAGTTATTGAAACTATTTAAGATCAATAAAACTAGAGCTAAAATACGATTAACACACTACCAGTTGCTAGATTTATTTTTTAATTCTTTACTCTTTCAGTCAAAGCATGTTAAAAATGCTGATACAGGCAAAATGCCTGGAATATTTCGGATTGGCAATGCTTATAGTCTGGCGTATCATCTATAAATTACGTCATGGATTCAAATTCAAAATGCTGTACGGGACTTAGAATGGCCAAATTTTATTCGTTGTTCCTTTGTGAAAAAAAGCTTTTCACGATTTTAATTAGATATTTAAACAAATTTTTTTAATAATTGTCAATGTTTTTCTTTTGTAGCATATTATTACACAAGCCATCACTTTAAGATTTAAATTTTAAAAAATTTCATTTACACCAATTTTATTTTCCTATTGCATACTTCTCCATTTTTAAAATATTATAAAATATATTAAAATAATTTCTTTTTTTTTCTTCTGATTTGAGCTCTCATGTGTTTTATGTTGTATCTCCTGTTATTTTGCATACTTAAATTGATTAATCGAGCTTAAGATATACTAAGAACTTTTAGATCGGAAGTTCGAATCTTCTTTCATTTTGAACCAATATTTTTTTTATTCTTGAATGTATATGATTAACATACTAAAAGCGTTTTGAAACGAGTAAATAAATTTTTTTAAACTTGAAATTATTTTTTTACTGTAATGTAATTAATGTAATTTTAATGTAATTTTTAATGTAATTTCTGTTAATGTAATTTTTTTACTGTAAAAATTATTCAAAAATAATTGTTTACTTTAATAAAAGTGAGCATTTTATGCATTCTAATTGTGATAAAAATATTTTAACGTCTTAATTTAGTATTCAAAGTTCAATTAATTTAGTTCTTTTTCTGTAATGTATTGAGAAAAAAAACTAAATCACGAATCCAGACTTGAACATAGTTCACCAATACACAGATTTATTCTATTTAGGTATGGCTTAGATTAATAAAACATTCCAATGCTGATAAATCATTATAAAGCAGTTAACCGAATAATATTTCCATTAAAATTAATAAATGCTTTTAATTCCAGAAATATGTTTCGAATTATTTTAAGTAACATTCAAGTTTATACCAATTATGAAAATGTAATAAATTAAGCTTTTGTTCCGATTGTAAAACTTTTTTGTTTCCAAATGATTTTTTTAATACTTCTACCTCAAATCTTATATACAGTGTCTCACAAAAGTGATGGGACACTTGTGCTTTACAAAAGGAAAATGTAATAAAATAAATAAATAATCATGTACAAATTTTTTGTGGGTGTATTTCATACTTAAATTTTGTAACAATTAATACATAACACATTTTGTCAAAATATTAAAATATTAATTTAATAAAAATATAATTGTTTAGAACGGAGCAAAAATTAGCTCACATAAGTGATGGGACACTTACTTTTCCAACAAATATTTATCCAAAAATTTTACTTTTAAAAAGGTTTTAATATTTTGTTGGATTTCCTTTTACTTTTAAAACATGATTTAATCTTCTTGGGATGGATTTGACTAATTTTTCTGTGATTTCTGGAGTGATTTTACCCCATTCTTCTTGAAGCACCGATTTTAATTGCTGTTTTTAAGAAATGGTGTGTTTGCGAATTCTTGATTCCAATTCTTGCCAAATATTCTCTATGGGATTTAAGTCAGGAGATTGTGGTGGTGTTTTTATTATTTCAGGACAGTTATACAGCAGCCAGAGTCTAACGTTCAAAGCAGTGTGCTTGGGATCATTATCCTGGTAGAATTTAAAATCGTTATGAAGGTTCAATTTTCGTGCTGCAGATTTCAAATTTTGCTGTAAAATGTCGATATACTTGTACTGATCCATTATACTGTCAATAAAAACAAGATTACCGACTCCAGCGGACGACATACACCCCCATACCATAACTCCTCCACCACCATGTTTTACTGTTGGCACCAAGTTCTCTTTACGAAATTCTTCCCTGGGTTTTCTTCACACCAAGATTCTACCGTCAGAACCAAATATATTAAATTTACTCTCATCAGCAAATATAACTTTATTCCAGAAATCAGAATTCTTATTTATGTAGGATTTTGCGAATGTCAGTCTGAGTTTTCGATTCTTTTCACTTACGAAGAATTTTTTCCTGGCTACTCTACCGTGATATACAACAGATCGAATTACTCTTCTAATAGTCTCAAGATTAACAATTACTCCATATAATGCTTGTAAATCAGCAGCAACTTTAGGAGCACTCATTCTCGGATTTTTTTTAATAATTCGAACGATAATTCGCTTTAATCCATTAGATAGCTTTGATGGTCGGCCAGGTCTTCTTTTATCCTGAATCATATGATTCTTTTTATATCGTTTAATGATGTTGAAAACTGTTGAATGACTCAAATTAACTGTTTTAGCAGTTTCTCTAATAGATTTTCCACGTTCAATATGCAAATTAATAATTATTTTTCGAATTTCAGGCGAAGTTTCTTTTCGTTTAGCATTCATGGCTGCACAGAGCTAAAAAACACAAAAATTCCAAAGCAATCTGGAGAGAAATATTGCAGACGATTTTATAAATTATTGCCAATTGCTTTTGAGTAAAAATAAAACCCTCAAAAAATATTTTTATAGCTTATTTCAGACGATTTTTGTTGCATATCTAATGGTGTACCATCACTTATGTGAGCTAATTTTTGCTCCGTTCTAAGCAATTATATTTTTATTAAATTAATATTTTAATATTTTGACAAAATGTATGTTATGTATTAATTGTTACAAAATTTAAGTATGAAATACACCTACAAAAAATTTGTACATGATTATTTATTTATTTTATTACATTTTCCTTTTGTAAAGCACAAGTATCCCATCACTTTTGTGAGACACTGTATATTTACATTTTATATAGGTTTTAACCCTTCAGTTAGAATTTTTGAATGAGAAGATTCAAAATTTGATAAGAACAGTATTAATATTTTTTGATATATTGAGTTGTTCCTGTAAATATAACAACTTTTTTTTAAACAGATTTTTTTTTCTGTCAAAACTTTCAATCAAATCTTAAGATAGAAAAATATGTCACATATGTCAATCTAATGTAAAGGAAGTCTGGAAGTCTGTTTCAATATTTCTTTGCCTTGAAGGCTACATTTTATTTACACATTACAGGAAGAATTTAAAATATTAAACATCCTGTTATGTTTTGATGAGCTGAAAGCAAAAGAATGGTTAGTACTTTTTCCACATCAGCGGTTTCTGACGAAAGTAAAATTTAAGAAAGTCATTCACTGTATGAATTATCATTTAAAGAAATTGTTATTTGAAAATGGACATTTTTTTAATTTATTGAAAGAACATTTCAAAATTTCTTCAATCATAATTAATAATTCCAAAATATTTTTTATATTTTTATACGGAAGCCCAACGTTTATGAAATATTAGTTTTACCTCGAACACATCAAGATAGAAAACATTTCGATTTCGAAAATCGAATTACATTCTTTTTTATTTACTATTCTATTTTTTATTGTTTTATTTATTCTATTTCCTTAACGAAATGAATTTATATAATACTATTAGTTACTAAGAATTAAAAAAAATTATTTTGAAAATAACTTTTTTGAAATGTTTCATATGAAATGTTTAACAAAGTTTTTAAAACCGCCATTAATGATAACGAAGACTCATTTTTGAAGTTCCGATCAATACGAATTAAATACGAATTTCTCATCTATTTTTTTCTTTTTAGTTGAAGTATTATTAGTTTTACGATGTAGAATAAGTTTAAAACCAATCTAATGTAACAAATTAAACTCTTCAATTATGATTTTGAATTCAAAAATTTTCATCAATTACCGGAATTGACTCTTTCAAGCATAATGGCTTATTTCCTTAAGAACTTATATCCAAGTATTTAATGCATGATGTTTTTTTTAAAAAAAACTTAAGAAATGTAAAAGGGTTTATTTTCTTTTAAAATTTAAATGTTTTCTTGAAAAAAGAAGTGAAAGTAGAATTTAAAGAAAAATTTAGAAAAGTGAGGTGATAATTCAGCTTATCGTATATCTTTAAAAATCATCTTAAATAATCTTCTGATGATTCTATTCTTCTCATGGAATTTCAGATTAAAATATTAGAAATAAATTCTTCAAGATGGCGGATCTGAAATCGTTACTGTTGATATTTATAGGTTCAATTTCCCATTCTACCTTTACCCAATGTTTTCCATGTCGAATCAAAATACAATATTAATATCTTTATTTGTAATATTTGTCCGGCGCTCAGTAGACTAGACTGTGTGAACTACTAAGAAAAATTGACAGGAATACTTTGGGAAGTTTAAATGTGCCCTTCGAAGCATTTTTTTTTTCAATTCCTACTATTAATTCAAACTCTTCCTATGTATATTTGTCTTTTTCATATTTTCAATCGTTTTTATTCATCCACTCAAGTTCAAATGCATTTCTTTAAACTTGTAGTGGATGACAGTTTCCAAAATGAAAAGCAGATTTTTCAAATATGAATTTGGTTAATTAAATTTGATTTATTTTTAATACTTTAAATAGAGTTTTAGCAGTTTGTAATGAAAATTGAAATCAACAGACTGGAGCTCAAACGGTAAAATGCAAGGATTTCAGTGTTTCTCATGTGAAAGTGAAGAATGCGAGTTCAATTCTTGCGAAAATCAATCTTCTTTTCTTTTTTTTTTGATAAAGTATTTACATTAATTCTAATTATTCAATAAAAAGTAACTAAAAAATTTCTTTTGTTTATCTAAGTAGGAATTGACTTAAATTTTTTATATTACTTATTTTTGAAATTTCAATTAAAAGTTAAGTCGCATTTTGGCGTTTTTTCACAATTGAAAAATATTTGTAAAAAATTTAACATCGATTTAAAATAAAAAATTATGAATATCAATGCTGGTTTGCGTTATTAATTTTTCTATATTTAATTGATTAAAAAATACTTTAAACATAATTTACAACATGAATAAAAAGATACGTAAGAATTCTGGACGAATATAAATGCATCACGAACGATAATATAAAATCGTATTAATTCCGAAAGAACCAAGTTATTGTTAAAAATCACTATCAATAAGATTTTTTTTTTCATTTTTGTTTTACATTCTGAATTAAAATCGATATTAAAACAAAAAAAAATAATGAAACGCTCAGAATAGTGGAATTTAACTTCTATTCTTAACACAAATCCTGACTGCAAAAGTAGATTTTAGAAAAACTAGAGATAGATTTACTTAGTTTTGAGAGGAATCTGCAAAAGATTTTTATTCAAATTATTATTAGCATGAATATTTTACATTGTACTCAATCTTGTGTTTTTAGGCTAGAAATTATATAGCAAAGTTTTAGATTAGCAAATAGACTAGAGTGTATTAATATTTTACAAAAGGAAGCCAACAGAAAATGAAATGATCAGTAAAATGAATAGAAAGCGTAAAGCTTCTAAAATATATGAATAAAATATATGAAATACATTCATAAATATATGAATTATATATTTATGAAAACTGAAAGCTTAAATGTTTTTCTAAAGAAGTTGGTGAGACCTGGCTACATAAAATATTTATTATTGATTATTATTTTAACATGTTGAATAATCATTAATTCTGGCGAATCAACTCGCCAAATATGACAAAAAATTAATAAATAGAAATTAGTTTATTAAAAAATAGAAATTTTTGTAAGACATTTTTTTTCTATACACATAAGAACCAATTTTTTTACCTTTCAAAAATATCGGTAATTTTCCGTTAGCCGGGCGGCAACGGAAAATCTCCAAAGAAATTTGGCGGAATTCTACATTATTTGGCAATTTTTTGCTTTAAAGTCACTTAGAAATTTGCCGGAATTCTGCAATATATGGTGATTTTTAGCTGCCACCCGGCTAACGGAAAAGTACCTAGATATCTTTAATGCATTTCAATAATTATTCAAATAAAATATAATTAAATTTTCCACTTAACATTTGAACAAAAATTTAAATGCTTAACAATAATTCTTAATTTTTTTCAGGGTAAAATTTTTTTTCTATGTCAATGAAAATGTTTTTTAAGTGAAATAATGAACTTGTTTATTTTGAAATACCTGAAAACATAATTTTTTTTTAACTTCGCCTATGTTCAGCAGTATCGAATGAGTTTACATTACAAAGGTCGAAAGTTGAAGTGAATGTAATGATATTAAAGATAATTTTACACATTTACGTCAGAGCTCTAGTAAACTCTTTTTAGCTTTTTTTCCCCCTTCTTTTTGATATCTTTATCACCAGAATGGATGTATTTTCGTAGTCGAATAAGAAGTGTTCTAATCATTAGATTGTGATTGCTTGCATATTATTTTTCACTTAATCGCCTTTTCTGCTTTATTTAAATTAAAATGTTATAAACTACTAGTTCTCTCATCCGTCTAGCTTAATATTTCGAATTTTTCTCAGAAATTTTGGTATTGTAATGATTTTTTAGAATATATTGCTACATATATTTCTTTAGATATATTTCTATTACTAAGATATATTTCTTATTTCTATTTCATTAGCTATTCTTCAAACATTTCACTTTAAATTTTTGAAAATTTTATTTCAGACTATTATTTAAAATGTAAGATGATACTGATTATAAATAGGTTACTAATTTTTCCCTTACAATATACTTATAAATTTATATTTCCAAATGAACTTAGTAAATCGTTTGTTTTATTTTAATTTACAGTACGTCGATTGGAAACAATTCATTTATTCATAATTTTTTCTGAGTATTTTACTTATTATTAAAAAATTTAATTTCAAAATTTCTGAGTTTTGATAAAGAATTTAATCATAGCGTGTATAAATCTTTTAAGGATCTATTTTACCTCAATCGACTAGTTTTTATATTTAAAATATATTTTAAAATAAAACAAATAATTTTAAAAAATTATTAATTTCCAACCCAATATTTAGCCGTCTCTTTTAATTCTTATACAGTAAAAGCAAAATGCGGAAAATTATTTTAAATATTTACATTTATTGACATAAATCAAATACTTTACAACCGCTCAAGTATTTCCAACGGCATTAAAAGCGCTGGACACTCTATCGGTCGCTGAAAACCTTAAAAAATAAAATACTGCTAATCAACTTATTTTTCCTGAATAATAATTTACTTGAAATTTGCAGAAGCATTTATACATATGACGTTGAATGCTTGATTTTTTGTTGAGATATTCGAATCAAACATCTGTTTAAAAAATTGCAAACGATTTTTTCCCCCTCTCTTTTAGTATTATGATTTTACTTCTAGGTTTTCTAGAGCTGTAATTCTTTTTCACTTTCATCGGTTTAACAAAGCAGTTTTCCTACTTTCATTGAAAAATATAATTGGCCTACAAACTAGTGCACTATAGTGTTGTGCAACATGAGTGCGACGAGGTTCCCTCTAGCGGCCATATCTCTTCTTAGCTGCACTTCTTCCTTTTCCAGCTCGCTGAGTTTTTGAAGAAGCTTTAGCTTTTCCATGTCAAATTCTGCTCGGAAAATGTCTTCCCAGCAACTTGGGTGTCTTGAGCAATTTTTAATTGAGCGGCCGCAAAATTTGCCTTCACATTGAGATAAGTTCATTTGCAAAGGGTAACCACAGGGTTCGTCTTCATCTCTTGTATCCTTATTGTGGAAAGCACATAAAACCCGCAGTTGTTTGCAGAATCTATTGAGAAAAAAATGGTGAAAACCAAGAATATTTAACTGTACATCAAGTTTTTAAATTAAATAACTAGAACATAAATATTTTATAGTTTGTATTTGTTTGGATAATTATTCATAATATCTGAATTTTTTTATAAATATAAAAAAAATGCACTGGAAATGAAACACTGCAATTAAATGTTGTAAATAGTTTTTAAAAAATTTTTTCTTCTTTTTTTTTCTCTTCCTTTTTTTTTTTTTTTTTTTGAGAAAAAAAAAGTGTATTTTATTGATGTTTGCATATTTTCAAGTCATTAAAATTGAATGTACTGGTGACGAAATTGAGCATTTTCAAAACTGTTTTTTGCAATTATCCGATATGAGTTTGCAACTCGATTCATAAAATGCATGTTATAGCTGAAGCAATGCTACTCAATAAAATACACAGCCTTTAATTTTCACACTTTAAAAGAAAGGTAAAAAAGCTTAATTACACTTCTTCTTTTTTTTTTTTTTTTTTTGTACTTTAACCGGGCACAAATGTCGCCAAAGTAGCCAAATGTGAGCAAAACGCGAGCCGAGTCGGCAAGCGAAACAAATGACAAAACAGTCAACGAATTTCTACACTATTTGGCGATTTTTCGCTTTCGGCTAACAGAAAGTACTTTCTTTTTTTATCAATCTACTAGTAGAATTTTGTAAAATATCAATTTGAAGTTTAAAGTAAATTTGAAAATTGATCATGAACTATTACATACTCCAGTATACTATTGAATTGGCAAAAAGTGAAATAAAATATGCACATTTTATTCATACGATATGTACCTATTTGTTTTACTCTCATATAAAATTAATTGGTAAGATTAAACTTTTAGAATGTAGTTTAGTTTTAAGAATGTAACTCAAAAGTAATGGGGAAAAAATTTTAAAGTGCATTTTATTTATTTTTAAAGTAAAATTCCAAATGCAAAAATTATATTTTTAATTTCAAATTTGGTTTTAAATTTGGTTTTGGTTGGTTTGAGCTGCATTTTATTTCAACAAAAGATAATTACTAATAATATTTAAATAAATTTTTGAATCAAACAAATTATCATAGTAATAAAGTTGATATTAGTTTTTTTGAGTTCGCAAAAACTGAGGATGATTTTCATCTTTTTTTTAAACTAGGAAAAATGCAATTAAAACTTAGATGAAACAGTAAAGACATCTCATTTTTAATAAAACAATGTAGAGTATTGTTCCAAATTATATATGAAAAAATATTTTTATCTGTGAACAAATTTCTGCAGTTAAATCTTTAACAATCTTATTTATTTATTTATTTATTTTTGAGTTTTGAAAATGTGCAATTACACTATCTGACTTTAGTTTTAAAATTTTGATTAATATAAATTAAAAATTATGATTAGCCAATTTTTTAAGCCTCCGAACTAAATAATTCTGTTCAATCGCCAGTTTAATTTTTAAAGGCAATAAATCGTTTAATATGATAACCAAACTATGTTTAAAAAGTTACTGTATGGCGAGTTCTCTTTTGTTTGGCGTGATTTAGTCGAGATTGTCGAAAAACAATCAATATTTTTGTTCTTCAGTTTTATTTTATTTTTTAATATTTTCTTTTGAATTTTCTTTTTTTTGAAAAATTTGTCTTAGATTGCTATCCAAAGTTCAAAGATCTGACCTAATCACACAAATTCACATTCATTCTTAACATTGATAAGAACAATTTTATAAAAAGTCTCTTTAAAGTTTAATTGCAAAAGTTCAAAATAGATAAAGAAAACATCAATCTTTCAGTGGATAGATAAAAAAGATCTTCATTAAATAAATCAACATTTTGAAATGACGATATTTATAGCAAATGCTTAAAAAAATGTTACTCAGTCGACATCCAATGAATGTTAAATAACATATAATTTCATCAATTTTGATTATTTGAGGAAGTTATGTCATGAAGTATATTTCATTTGTGCAAAATATCTTCTCTAAATTTTCTTTTTTTTTATTTATCTCTCCATTTTCCTCCATTAATTTTCCAAACGATTTTACGCGTGCTGAATTTTAATGAAATTCTTTGACGTCATAGCATTTAACGTAGCTGTATGATGAGCGAAATAAATGAAAAAAAAAACGATTAACGTCCTGAATTGTTTTTCAAAACAATTTTGAAACCACCGTTCTTCGAGTTGCAATACATTTTACTTTATTAAAACCATTATACATTTTTTAAAAATAACTCTGTAAATATGTGGAAGCGAAGATAAAAATATTGCTTCAGCGTTGTTTACGAAAGTCAATGAACACGAAGTATATAAATATGATAGTTTTTGAATAAGATATAAAATATAAAAATAATGAGACATATATGAAAATGGAGATTAACTCAGAAACAATTGGAATTATTTCATATATAAATCATACAAAACTCATGTCAATCATACAAAAAAAAATTCAGGAACACATGTCATTTAATATCCAATTGTATATAGTCGTATACTGAACTAAATATCAAGTTCTTTTTCTTCCTGTAAGATGTAAATTAATTTTAGAATTATGTCGAAATACCTGTCCGGTCTGAATCGCATGAATAAACTGGCTGTGCTATACAATCATACAATTTGTATAATGGAAATTTATAAAAATAAAAATTAACCAAATAGCAAACACGCGCGGTTTTTTCTTTTTTCCTTCCTGAAAATGCATCCATGGTACTTTTCAGTTGCCGAGCGCAGGCGAAAAATTGCCAAATGTAGAATTTCGCCAAATTTCTTACTGCGATTTTAAAGCGAAAAATCTCCCATTAATATAGAATTCCGCCAAATTTCTTTGGGGATTTTTCGCTTGCGCCTGGCTAACGGAAAAGTGCCATATGGCAATTCTAAAAGCCGTCTATTACTACTTTTCGCAAATTTAGATGATCAACTCTTGGCGAGTTTTTGGAAGGTTGGTACGACTTGTTCGGACTTGGCGAAAAACAGGGAACTAATTTTAAATTTTGCTCATTACTTAACAAAGGGTGTTTTTTGGTTATAATAGCGACCAAAAAGCACCTAGAAAAAAATAATCCAACTTATAAAAAAATATACTCAAGTGCATAAATATCTTGAAGAAATTTTTCTTAGTGTTTTTTAGGTCGATGTTACAACTTACAAGTATTCAACAGTGTTTATGTCAAGACTAATTTCGGCAAGATTGCTTTATTTGAGAAATATAGATGCACATTTAGTAAATCACATGCAACTTTTTAAACTTCAGTAGTTGAGAAATTATTAAAATTTATATATTCTGAAAGAATATTTTTGTTCGAACTTGGTTTATTACATTTTAATTAAAATTCCAAAATATTATATTGATAAAGAATGATCTTAAACTTCGTTACGACTGAAAATTAATAATAATTGTTGTGAAATTTAAATAAATAAAATATGCGTTAATAATTTTGAGATAAATAGATTTTGGGTGATTGGAAGTTTAACCCCCTTCTTCGCCAAGTTGGCGATAATTCGACAAAGATGGCAACTTTATGGTTTTCCTTTTCATATGTTCTTATGGTTATAGTTTTCGTGGTTGGCGATTTTTGAAAAGCGCGCCAAGCAAGGGGTTAAACTACGATCGCACCTAGATTTTTTTTTCCAAAAATGTTTTAAATCATATTACACGGATTTCCTTAACCCTTTTGCATCTTTTTATTCAATCAATTTCATTGTTCTTAATTTTTCTGAAAATATTCTATTTAGTAAAATGCCATTAAGAGTAAACTAAGCTAGCATTGATAAATCTGTGTCTTCGTAATTTATTCTGTAGATTTTGCTTCTATATGTATGGCATTATTTGAAATGAAACAATAAACAGCAATGATGTTCTTTTAAAAATTTCAGCAGCAAAGAAGTCATTGGAGCATATAAATAAGGCTTGCAAGATTAAAATAAGTAATAATTTATAAATATGTTTTACCCAATTTTTCCAAATTTAATAAAATGTTCTAGGAGTAATGCTTACCCTTGTCGTCCCATCTTCTGATTGCAGAAGATATTCCATTCTTCATCATCTGGCTTTGTTGTTGTTCCGGTTAGCATTAATCTTCTTTCTTGTTTTTTGTAACAGCTCTCCAGATGTTTTGCAATTATTCGAGTAGGAATTTCAGCTCCACATAATTTGCAATCCGATGCAGAGCATTCCTCTTCAAAATCATCCAAATAAACCATATCTTTTACAGAAACTTTTGATTTTTGAGCCAATTGTAAAAGCTGGGAAATTTTTATATCAATCTGTTCTAAGTTTTTCTGAATTATCTTTTGTTGTTGTCTAACATGTGCTAATTTTCGTCTACTCGATTCATCCGCTGCGCATGGAAGAATTTTTCTTTGTTGTATTCTGGTAGGGAGAATCTCCAGAATTCGATTTTTGCCAAGTCTTATTCCGCATTCGTCACTGCAATATTTAGAATTGTCTCTAGCTGCTCTAACACATTCAGGACCGTAACATTGTCTAGGTGGTGGTGTTTTTTTCTTTTTCTTTATTTTTTCTTCATATTTTTCAATTTGCTGCTGTTTAAGGTTTTCATTGGCTATCATTTTAGCTTTTCGACGCGTTGTGTCCATTTCAAAAATAGATGCTAATTCCGCGTCGTTTATGATTTGATGTTTATCAGTCTGTCGATTGTTATTCTTGTTCGGCACTTTGGCTTCTTCATTCGTTTTGCAATCTTTAAAGGTTTCGTTGTTCTGGATGCTTGTTTCGAAGAATGAATAAGAATTTGCATTAGAAATTATTGTAATTTCTTCCAAAATTTCATTTTTCTGTGTCTTTCGTTTTTTGATTGGCTTTCTGTGTTGCCGTTTCGATCGTCTTTTTGTTTTGTAAGTAGTCTTCAGGTTGGAATTGAATTCTTGGCAGCTTCTACAAAAATACAAATCGATGTTTTTCGCGGATCTTTCGCTGACTCCCACACAATAGCCATGAAACCATTCTTGGCAGTTGTCACAAGATATCATAAATGTATTAATATTGGATGAGCGGCAAACGCAATAAATTTCTTTCCCGCTTTCTCCAACGGAAAAATTTCTTTCGAATTTACTTTGTATGGAATTCTTATTAAAATACATTTCAGCAAACAAAGTTTTTCTCATTCAGATTTCAAACTCAATAAAATGCGAGAAGAACGATTATGATTGAAAATGTTTAATTCAAATGTTGCCATAAAAACTCGCAACTTTTTATTTTGTTTATTATCAAACGATTTTTAAAATATTAAATATCAACTGCAAGACAGCAATTTCAGACTGCTATAAATTGAGCCGTTTTTGATTTTATGGCTGTTTTTGAAATATCGAGCAAACAAATCTTCGTAGAGTCGTCAAGGAAACGTCTAAACTGTATCGATTTTTTTTTATTGTATTAATATTATTTGAAGGATTTTTTTTTCTTTAAATTTGTTCATCCAAATAATCGATTTTTGTGTTATCTCTCAAAAATGCAATCGATAAACGACTTTTATAAAATATATTAATATAATGTTTGTGTATAAAAGGAATTTAATAATGAAATTCTCGCAAAAAAATTAAATATATCACAATCTGACTATTTTGTTATGTTAATGCAGGCTGATCATTTTGGGGCTTCAATTCAGAAGATTAATGAGTGAAACTTTAATAAATTTCTTTTACAGGTTATGTACAGGGTTCTGCAAAGAACCTTTTAATGCATTCTAAAGGCTTAGTCGATGCAATATCTTATACACAGAGAAGCTCAATACATAGAAAATGATGTAATTCAAATGATCCTAATATTAATAAACAAATATTTATTGAGAATTTTATACAGTATGTCATTTGTTTCTAAATTGCATTTTTTATTACTTGAGGATTAATGATATTTTGATTGAAATGAAATTTTGCATAATTGGTCTATTGTGATTATTAGGCCTTTTTCAATTCTCATTGTACCAAAATAACTCCTATACTATTTTATACTTATAATTTTTCCCATTCGCGGTTCTTTCTACCAGTCTCTGTATAGCTTGTATATACAATTTAATCCTTATGTTACCTTTTAATTGCAAAATATCTCCAAAGGCTATTTTATATTTTTATAAAATTTTCATAAATCATTTTAAAAACAAAAAAAAAAGAATAAAATGAAATCTGCTATACATATTTCAATGCATCATGTCAAAACATCATTTCTTGAACGGCCCAGCACCTCGTGCAAATAAATAATAGCAAGTTAAATTATATTTTTATTCATTTTAATTGTTTCATTGAATTACCCATTTTGGTATTGCAAACGATCGAAGAAACTTTGTCTCGCATTTATTGTCTAAAAAAAGATCCCATTTCCTATTTATTTCATTTCATATAATTTTGTGCTCAAAATGACATTTTTCATGTTTTTATTTGCTGTAATCATTAACTTATTTTTTTAAAATCAGAACTTTTGTAAATGGGAAGGCATCACGTTATTAAAAGCTGATTTTTTGTGATGCTCGTGCAGATAATAAAACTTTTATTTTTCGCCTACGGGTGTTTGTTAACGCTACGAAACCTCATTCCAAAAATATCATGTTCTGACATGATACTAATTCGCCAAAAATATTTTAATCAAAACTTAAGTATTCGCTTATGGTATCGTATTATGTATTTGCATTGAGCTTGCTGTTATGTACTTGATAAAGTATATGTCCTGGTATAGACGCAGCGCGTCTTGCCCGTAATCTGGACTACCCGGGTTCGGGCATGATTGTTCTGTGTTCTATCTGTTATGTGTATGAATGTGCCCTCCCAGTAAAAAGGGTCTATGCAAGCGAATGTGATGAGTGAGAAGCAAAAAGACGTACTCCTGACCTTAGTTGGCACTACTACAAAACAAGAGACGCCGATTAGGCTTAAATCACTGACTACCTCAGCGAGCTTGGCTATGGCAAGTGCCATAAGAAACAACAACAACAACAAAGAAAGCTTATACAATTCGTTGTGGTAATGAATTGAGATCTTCAAGGGAATATTTCCTAGTAATCTGCTTATTTGGAGTAACGAACCGATTTACTTGACTGTAGCAATTAATGTTTTGGGATTTTATATAGCAGGTTGGCGGAATTTTGGAAATAGAATCTTATGTGAAGTTTCTCTCAAAACCTTGCATGGTGATCTCATTGAAATGTTACACTGTAAAATTGTATTTGAGATATAGACTATTTTATTTTGTTTTTCGAGAAATCTTCCTCTGTATTTTTATGTTTTAGAAGCAGTGTTAGAAATGTGTGCATCGAAACCATGGTGATAATGTAATTTACGATATTGTTAGCGGCCTTTGGCGACCAGTTTGTTCGCGGGAGGTACTGATGGAGTTTAATTTTTATTCTTATGTGCAGTTCATGGTCCTAATTTCGTCAACAAAATATTTTTAGTTGCTAAATTGTGTTAAAATCATGGTATTTATGATTAAGATTACCTACCTGATCTGCGTGAATCGAGGCTTGGTGAAAATGTGTTTACTCTTTTGAATTTTCGTTTACAAACAAAACATTTTCCATAAAACATATCGTATTCAGAACAGAAATTTTTTTGGGTTTGTTGATAGATTTATACTTTGGGTTGTTGTTGTTCTCGTGTTCCGCTTTACAACGAAAGGAGGAGTGCAGTAGCTTCTGAGGGTATGGACCCCTGAGCACCGGAGGGCAGTATTCTGACTTCTAGCTCACACACGTCACAAACCCTTTTTACGTGGCAGACTTCATTCATTCATCTACAGATCGTAATTTAGATCTGAAACAGGGAACGATCACTTCTGACCTAGTGCCCCCAATGGTATTACTCTCGACATGGAGGACTTTGTGACCATCACAGATTTAAAAACATAACAAAAAGGATATTTAAAAAAAGGAATATTACATAACAAACATAATATTAAAATATTCCAGAAAATTATGCTTGTCAATGGAAAAGACTTTTCTAAAGTTAAAATGAATTATATGAGAACTACTTTATTTTAATCATTTATACGCCCATCGCTTTATTATATTACTACAGTGGTGAATTAAATCAGGATTTTTTCATCCACTCACGATTTATTTTTCAGTATTATTTCCTTATTTTTAGGATAGCAAATGATAAGTATCTTTATTTTTCTAGAAGCTATCGATAGATACAGGAAATTTATTAATTGCTTGTCACGTGAAATTTTACCATTTCCTTTTTTTTTTCTTAACATTTTTTTATTCTATAACCCAGATAGCAATGTGCTCAATTTTTTGAAAGCAGTTTTTCAACGAACTATTGTGTTTATTGAGAGGAAAACGTAAAAATCACGAGTGCTTTATTTTTATTTTATTTATTTCCTGTTCTTTCTTATTTTTCTCCCTTTGATTTATGCGTAATTAAGAAAAGAATTTGTTCTCGCATTAAAACGCTAAATTTGTTTATTTGACTACTTTAAGTTAAAAAATAATTGTTTTGGAATATGAATTAAAATTTATATTTAAAAAAACATTATGTAACATTTTTATTTTCTCAGCAGGTAATATTTTGAAGATAAGATTCTGTAAATAAAAATTCTTGCAAATAAAGTTTACCTAAATTATAAATTTTTCAAATATTTGTTTTTACTGATTAAAAAATATCGTTTGCTCTCTAAATATTTTGATATGTTTTGCAAATTACTTTCGCAATTATTTATCATTGCGTTATTTTTTTTCTAAATAATTCTAAATTGTTGAAATAAAAATATATTATTTCCCAGATCTGAATAAATGTGCGACTGTTAAGTCTGCTCTGTAATTGATGGTCTTTAGAGAATATCAAAAGTGAAGCTTGGATTAAATTTTCAAATTATATGTGAATATGAAGAAAATCGTGAATTTGTCGAATAGGAACATTTCATAATTCTATGTTTTTGATTAATTATAACTTATTCTCATTCATCCATAATCATTACAGTTCATAATTAATGATGCCACAGTGAAATAAAATAAATTCCATTTTTATGGCATAAATTAAGAATCTTTTCATGAATTTTCATAATTCGGATTTAAATCAACGTTAAAAAATGCACTGTAATAAATAATAATAATGAACGATTTGTTTTGAAATTCTATTTAAATTTTGCCATAGTGTCACGAACAATTCTTAGTAATAAATTGTACCTCATGTTTATATTAAATTTAATTCATGACTCTTATATCTGTCTTGTTCATTATATATTAACAAAATAATTCTTTGCCAGTAAGAGTATTTGGTTAAGGGGGATGAATATTCAGAACTTCTCTCAGTAGGATGTTTTTAGTAAGATTTTATATAATAAGCCTACTGTAAGAAAAGAAAGAGTTTTTAAATGTGAATTTTGGTATAAATTATTATAGAAAATAATTGGCCATTTCCTTCAAACTGTGATCTGAGATTCACAAAGAATTAATATAGATGCTCGTTTCTCTTTGCGATCCGGTTCTGTGTAATAATGTGAAATAGGGGGGAAAAGTAGTGTTGAATTACTTGAAGGTCGTGACTTCCGTCATTAAAATAATGTAGTTGGTGTCGCATCCTCGACCTTCACAATGTAAACACTTTTTTTTTCTTTATCTCGATAGTCGATAAACTGGTCATTAGTAAAACACCATTTACATCGGAAGAGGCATTAGAAAGCTTGACCTTATTCTTGAAAACTTCTAGATCCTTTTGTTTAAAACGTGGAGAGAATTTGAACAACGTTGATAAGTTGATAATTGCTTGCTTAATGTCAGCCTGAAACTAAATTTTCTTAAATAAGGAATTATTTTCCGTCTTCGATCATTACCTGTTTAGTCTAAGATATGAACTTTTAAACAGAAAAATGGATTTCTTATAAGTATAATTATAATATTTTCTAATAGGAGACAATCTACTGTTTACGGAAATGTGTAATGGTTTATAGATTTGAAAAACTTAAAAGCTCATAAATTTAATTATAAAATGTAATTTTCAAATAAAGATATTTGTCCTTTTTCTGCAAACAGATTTTTTTTTTCATATATTCGATATGCGTAGTAATTTTTTCTTTAAAATCATTTAAAATTTTATACGATATTTTTTACGAGCTATATATGCCTATTAAATCCATTTTTATTTTTGAATCGGGGTATATTTTGTAGGGAAAATTATTTGTAGTAAAAAATAACATTCATTTTTTTTATATTTTCAATTTTTAAAACATCAAATAATTTTTAATTTCTTTTTCTACTTATTTATTAAATCTGCACTCTCCTATTATGCTTATAATGAATAAAATTATTTATGAGCACATTGATTTCTGATTATGAACTGGATTATCAATAAATTTGGATTTGTTATAAAAAACGAATTATTTAAGGTACAAATATTTTTTTTTTGCTGTTTTGTAATGAAAATTATTTACTTTTATATACCATATTTATATAATATAATTGCAAAAAAAATCATGATTATTTACAATTTAATTTTTTCCGATTTTCTTTCTCGGGATCTTCCATTTTCCTTTAACTAAAACTTTCTAGTAGTTTAATAATTACAGAATCTTGGAATATAACAAAATGAAATTCTTCATAGCTAAAGCAAATACTTTTGCTTTTTAATGGTATTATAAAATGACATTTTTAATTATCTACTCTTTTTTTTTATTTGGGTATTAAAAAGAAATGTTTTTGATTAGAGCGCCAAAAGGATTCTAAAATAAAATTATCCTCTATTATGCTGTAAATATTGATTTACCTTGTTGAAATCAATAAAACTTTATTAAATAAAGTTTATTTGACAAAATAATTAATATTTTATTAAATGAATTTTATGAAAATAGTTATTTCATTATTTGAATTAAAATAATATTTTATTAAATAATTTTTATGAAAATTATTTTATTTTAGATTAGAATAAAACTTTATTATTCAATAAAATTCATTAAAATGGCAAATTAATATACCTTATTAAAACATCAAACTAAATATGTCATTTGTTGGAAGAAAAAAAAGTGAAACAATCAGCTGCATTTATGTATTAATTTTTAAATGTTAATTATTAATATGCTAGCAATTTTTCTTGTATTGAAAAAAGCAATAGCTTGAGAAAATAATTTAGACAGACAAACTTGATGAAAATGTCACTTACAAAACAAATGGAATGGCTTTAACATTCAATTTGATTCCTTAATCTGCATTACAAACTATATTTTTAATTTTTATATTCTAGAACGGATATATTATTGTTATGATGTTTTTCTAATGTTTTGGCTAATTAAATGTTTTATCGTCAAGGGCAAATGAGCCATTTTTATCCAATATTTTAATTTTTGCCTTTTCTAAAAATGTATAAATTGTATTAAATTTCGATTTCTTCACATTTCTGACTGATTTTTAAACAAGTTCTTTTCGTATTTCATATTTATTTACCAAGAAGTGTTCTTAAACCGTTGAATAATTTGTGATGGATTAAAATTTATTTTACTTTCACTTCTGTTCAAGCGCTGAAATATCTTTATCTGTTGAAAAATCGTCTGGGTGTCTGCTTTTTAAACACCTGCGCTTTCGCTGAGCTAGGCTGTTCAGTTGAAAATTTATTGAGAATAAAGAACAATTAAAATTTCAAAATAAACGACAAATTCAAATCTTTCAAAACTACAACTCGGTGGCAGAATTTTTCTGGTATAAATAAACATTTCGTTATGATGAATTTTATTTACACATTTTTCTTCCATTTTTTATCTCGCTTTTGTTTCGTTTTTTATTTTCTCATAGACCTTATCTTTTTAATGAATAAAATTAATTCTAAGTAAGGAATAATTTTCATGAATTTCTGGAAAATTCTAATTTTCCTCTTTGCTTAATATGGTGTGTCGTATTACTTTATCAGCTTTCCAAATATTAAAATAATTCTATAATTAAAATTCTAAATATCGTCTCTTTCAGAATGCCGTTCTCATACAGTCGGCAATTGCCTCTCATTGCAAAATATCTGGAGACTAGCGGAAATGTTTTGTCTAGTTTTTCTAATCAAGTTCGTTGGATTTCGAATGCCAGACGAATGTCGTTTCAGAACGTGCCTAGTTCTCAAACGACTGCATTTAAACTTATGCTAAAAAATACTATTATGGAATAATTTTTTGTGGATTGAATAAAAAAAAACATGACTAAGCACATTTATGTGGAATACAAACGGGTGGTTTTGGTGAATAATCTTTCTAATTAAATTATAAGATGAAAACGTAGTGAAGGGACTACATTTAATAATTTTTGAACCATTCAGGAATTAGATTTAAAAAAAAAACAAATCATCGAAATATTTGAACATTCTGATTTCAAATAACCCTTAATTAAATTGATACATATTTTATGCTCGTGTAAATACACCAATTCTGATGTTCAAAAAATGTTCATTTTCAATTCATAAAAAATTAAGCATTTAATTCATTGTCATGCAATTTACACTAAGATCATTCTTGTTCCATTTTAAACTTAAAAATGTCTGTAAAATTCGAAGTGCTTATAGTAAATAAATATAAAGAAGAATATGGCTGTTGCATAATATATCAGTTGTTGATAGGTTCTTGAAAAAGAATGTTTAATATCGGAAATTAGAGGAATGGCAATATAACAAATTTGTCATTAACAACTTCTATATAAATAAATGCAATATAAATTATTTCAAATTTAAATAAATGTTGAAATATTTATAAAATATTATAATACATAAAATTCTTTTACCATCTAAGATTTTGCTTTTTTTTAAAAAAAGAATTATAGTTATACCAAACGACTTTTAAAAATCATGAAAAGCTCATTTACCCGCACATTTTTTTCCCATAAAATTAAATGAAACATTGCTAAACGCAAATTGAAAGCAAATAAATCAAATGACACAATATATCGGATATTTTCCTTCAATAGGAAATGGCAATTCTAAAGAAAAATATATTTTCTCCGCATTAAAATAATACTTACATTTTTTTACACGAAAATGTAGCAATAAGTCATTTACAGTTGCAGTGATGAAAAAATCAAAAGCTAATATAACAAACGCTTATTATAACAATTTTAATGCAACTTAAAATATATGAAACTCTTTTTCATCAAAAGCAAGAAGAGCAGTCTTGTTTTCGTGTTTTAATGAATAAATAGATTTATCTTCTGTGTTTATTATTTCGCTATCTTTGTTAATCCGTATTAGGCCATTAAGATGATACTGATAACTTATTTTCAGCGCGCGTTGTATTTGATAAGATATTGTTTATTTCAAATGGCTATTTTTTTCTTAAGTTAATTGCTAATATTTCATCAGAAATGGCACATCTACTGACATCCATTATTAGTCTCTTTTTTTTCTTCTTTTTTTTGATGTCGAAGGCAATTAAACCATTTTAAAGAGTTAGAAATTTGGGATAGTGAATTTCTATTTACCGTGAAATAATAATGTAATCAAATTAAAAAGAAATTAAATTAGTTTATTCTAGAAGTAGAATAAATATTGAATTCCTTTTCGAAGAATTTTTTTGTAAACGAACTCCATTTGAAGATTATTAGGCTATTATCTGATATGTACGGGATGTTATACTTTTTGTGAAGTATAATACACAACTAAATAATCATTTAGAACTTAATTTTTCATGAAAAAGGGAATATCAATTACATCATATGTTTCAAGTATCATCGCCAAACGATATTCAAAAAACCAGATTCATTTTTCCATAGTAATGAATGATTTTTGGAAAATTACCTAAAATTAATTTAAGTATTACGAATAACAAAGATTCTGAATTTTTCATTTAATAGGAATTGCGACTAAGAATTAAAAAAAACAAGGATTTTTAATTTTAAAAAGTAATAATTACAAAACCTTAACTAAGATATTCCTTTTGCTTTGTTCTGTTTCTGAATAAAACGTGAAAAAAATTATATTCCATTGTTTGGATTTTTATACTTTTTTAAAAATTCCACTTCTATTTGTATAATTCAGTTCCATTTTTTGTCTTTTTCTCTACAACAACAAAAAAATGTTGATCGTTTTCGAACTAAGGATTTGTGAATCTATAAATGAGGTATTACCTTAAAAATTTATTACCACTTATGAGATTAAGTATTTTTGATTTACAAAAAAATACATGACTAGGAAGTGTGGACGTAGAAGAAATTTGTTAATGAATAGCAAATGGATGTTACTCTTTATCAAGATTTTTTTTTCTTTTTTTTTTCCAAAATCTTTACAACGTGTAATTTGTTAATAGTCCCTATCAAATGTGGAAGTCTGTGCCATCTCTGTGGAACGTGGTTGAATTGACCACAATGTTCGTTCTTGTGAGGCTTCTTTTAAAGAACTTAAGCCGATTAAACAAGGAAACAAATAAATAAACAATATGTTGGCAAATGAACTATTATTAAATCGTTTGTTACTGTTTGTGTGCACCTGTCTTTCAAAAAGCTTGAAAAAAATCGTTTGCCGTTCATATTTAAACAATAAAAAACCAGTTCTGAAAAGACATTCGTAGAAATATCTCAAATTTTATTTCTATCAAACAGTGGGGGGGGGGGGGTTAATAAGAAATATTTATGCTTGTTCGTTATATTTCTTATTCACCCACCCTCTACTTGGTTCCTTCGTGATTATTACTAAATTTGTTCTGCATTTTTTTTATTCAACATTGCAATTCTTCTATTAGTGGATCACTATTCTTTTCTATTTGATTACTTTTGATTTGAGTACCCGCGGATATTATAAATAGGAGAAAATCCCATCGCAAGGAAAAAAATTTCTGATGTAATTTACAAATTTTAAAATGTTCGAAAGTGTAGAACAAATGATGTTTCTTAATCTCTTTGCCGATGCATATATATTTTTATAAGTTGAGTAAGTTCATCTGTGGGAATCGGAGATTTTAAAAGGATAACAGCCCATCTAGATGGGTATAATTCAATTAAGTAAAAAAAATCTAGATTTTTCTATAGAAATTACTTTGATGTTTGATGTTGAAAAATCACGTTTAAGTTATTATTAAGTTAATTGTTTAAATAAAAGGGCTTTATTTAGGTTCTCAGTTATTTTATTTATAAAAAAAGGCTAAAAATATAAAGAAATTTCGCAAATTCTGACATTTATAATTATAGTCTGTGGGTTATTCGAATTTTTCTTTGATCCATATTATTTCAGTCAAATCTTAAGTAACAAGAAAATTTTCTAGCTAAACATTTTTCAATGACACTAAGGTAAAATAAACCTTAAACATCCCTCTATCTGGTTATTTTATATTTAATTCATCTAACATATATCACATTGCTTTCATTTACAATCAACTGTACATGCCTAATAATTTTTTAAATGATAAAAGATTAATATGAAACTTACAGTGGACTTGTCATGCGTTTCACAGAATTCATGGGCAAAATTTTAATGAAAGTATATTTAATCGTTTTGTTTTCTATACTAAGCAATAAATTTAGTTGTTATAATATTTCTGTATGTGTGGGTAGCAGATGAATGGAGCGGTACGAACCCGCAACGCTAGGGCCAGTAGCCGAGTAACATGACCACAATACTAAAAGTACACTTCGTTATCGTAGATGTTATCTGGCTTATAAGGCTAGTGCCACAATGTATGTGCAGCAGAAGTGGGTCACGGTGCGAACCCGCAACGCTAGGGCCAGTAGCCGAGTAACATGACCACAATACTAAAAGTATACTTCGTTATCGTAGATGTTATCTGGCTTATGAAGCTGGCGCCACATGTTGTTGTTGTTTTTTAACTTATATTACCAATAAGATAGATTGCTAATGATACTTTTTGTTCTTTGAACAGGAGTGTAAACATCTTGTAGAGAAAGAGCCAAGATGGTGCAGGATGGGAAGGCCAAGTCGGTCAAGAAGGGGAAACCCGACTTGGATGACCTCAAGCAGGAGGTTCAAATGGTAAGATTCCATTCCATTTCTTTTTCTGATAACTTTTATTAAATTGTCTTCTTTCTGCTCGAAAAAAATTTGTGGTTGTTCTAGAATAAAGATCATTATGATCCGTGCGGTATTTTCGGGAACGTTTCTTTAACGGTCACATTTCAAACAAAACAAACACAAGACACGATATTAACAAAACAGCATGTGCTCACATTGTTTATTATCGCAATGCACTATGGTATGCTTACCTAAGTAGGTATCGCCATCCAGAAGTGAAAATACGGTAGTGCAACTATCACATAGTCTATTTTTCATTTGTTTTCT
>JAOUZG010017540.1:2271324-2282529 GCA_026289955.1 Argiope argentata
AAAAGGGGGTGGTTTAAAAATGCTTTGATTTTTGTATTAAAATGCATTAAAATTATTAATAATATGGAGACCAAAACAAAATTTTAAATATTAGGATCTGAAAATAATAGGTACTAAAAGGAAATTAAATCCCCGATGAATATTTAAAAAAAAATCCAAAATATTCATTGAAAATGTGCAATAAGAAATTCCAAATATTCATTGAAAATTTGCGATAAAAAATCCGAAATATTCATTAAAAATTTGCGATAAAAAAAATCCGAAATATTCATTGAAAGTTTGCAATAAAAAGTCCGAATTTTTTTGAAAATTGCTGTAAGAAATCCCAAATACTCATTGAAAACTAAATAAGAATTCTCAAATATTCAAAACAAGTAAAAAAAAAGTACGGCTAAGAAAAACTTGAAGTAAATTATTGAAAATATGTATTAGATTTAGATATTTATATATAATGGTTAGTAGATAACTCGTAAGATACTGCATAGAGGAAAGTTCAAAATTTCATTCATTTCATAAGCTCCATTTTTGTTATACGGCTGGTATTGAACCGGTAAACCATTTCTTGTTATGTGTGAAATAATTGGTTTCTGGATGTTCAGCTCATTGCTGGAAAGCCTATTCCAACGACCCGTCGAATCTTCAGACGGGCCACGCGTTCCCCCGTTTTACCTCTCTTGCTTTCGCTCGAAACTCATTGCCATAAATGAAGCCCTGATCCTCGCCCTGGACTCTGGTGCCTGTGATGTTTGGATCTTGACTGATAGCAGAAGTTCCATTCAATATTTGAGGGACTGTCCATACATTTATGATAAATTGGCTACGTTGCCAAATTGGCTACGTTGTCCCAGGTAGGTTCTCTGTGCTTGCAATGGATTCCCTCTCATGTTGGTATCCATGGCAAAGATGTGGCAGATCGACTTGCCGTGGAAGGTAGTCAACTCTCTACTCCTCCATCATCTGTTTTAAAAGTCTCAGGGATTCATTCCATGTTTATTGACAAAGTAAAATCCATTTGGAGGATTCCTCCTGAACACGATTGGTACGCCGCAGAGAGCCCTGGTTTATCTTTGCAGAACACCCGCTCAAGACTTGCCCAACCTGCCTTAGCTCGGCCTAGGTCTGGCCACATTAGAAGTCTGGTCTTCGACGGTCCTAACAGGACCTTTTCTACTTGCCCTTGCTTGGCTATTGCCTCTCCCTCTCATATAATTTCTTGTATTGGTGTCGTTGTGAGGAGTGTTTTTGACCTTTTGGTGTGACACGATCTTTTGGACATGGTCTAGGGGTCTAGACCAAGGGATTAGCAACAACAACAACCCATTTTGAGGTATTTTGATGCTTGTGGATGCGTTCGAAGTTTCCCGCTAATTGTCGGTAATGTGTTTCGGCATCAAAAGACCCCTAGAAATAACAAGAGGAGTAAAAGGGGGGACGCCCTGGCTCACCTGAAGATTCGATGGATCGTTGCAACTAGGCTCAATAATTCGATTTTGAAAAATGGCAAGCATAAATTTTAAGTATTCTCCAAATCATTAATTGCAGAAATTCCAATGTCTAAGCATTCTCTACTTGTGGATTTGCTAGCGTTAAATATTGAAAGCAAATCGAATACACTTAACATTTTCATCTGGCACGGGAAAACGACCAGATCTTCTCGCGTTACATATGCAAACATCTTGTATTTTTGATTATCTTGTACCAACTGTAAGTTTGCGTATATTAGTAATTTTGCTAAATAAACTACGAAATGCACGCTGCATGGCAACAGTGGAATCATACTTTGCTTACGTAACGTACATAACCATATACATCAAGTTTAACTACGACATCGTTACTTTCACATGAACGAATACCTTCGCCGCTTTTACCTGAAGACTCTGAATAAAACTTCCAACTTTCCTCTATCCTGTGATTTATCGATCGCGTCTCCATCTATTGTCATTTATTAGAAATAAAATATTTAAAATACACTTCTACTTTTAAAATAACCATGTTAATTAAAATGTAAATAAAATTATTTTTAAAAATTACTTTGAATATTATATTATTACTCATGTTTTTGATTATTTTTTTTTGCACATCTGTATTTTTTTATAAAAATTCTCACGTTTAATATATAAATACAGACGGGGTTTTAAAAATTTTTATTTTTAATATTCATTTTACTATAATTTAAAAATTATTTTATTTTTAATAACGGATTGTAATTATATGTAACTATTACAATATTTTGTAATGTTTTTAAAAAACAAAATCAATATGATCAAGTTAGAACTTTTTTTTTTGCTAATTTTTTTAATATGCTTGTTAATCTTTTTGTTCTTCCTTAATTTTGCATTAAATTCATTGGTGGAATATAATACCTTGTGTCTGAATTCATTCTTTTTAACTTTCATAGGACGAACATATCATTCCACTTCGTGACCTCTATCAAAGGTTATGTACAAATCCCGATCGGGTGAGTATCGTTTTCTTCAATATTTTAAATAGAACTTACGTTTGCTGCCAAGATTATCGAAATTCTTCCTTTCTTATATACAATGAATGCAAAGATAAAATATTATAATTTTTTTAAAAGGTCGTATTAATTTATATATATAAACCTCCACATTTTGGATCTGCTGAGTTCATAAAAACTATTTCTGGAATTATGTCTGTCTATAAATGCTCAAAAACACCATAAATTTAGACGAATAAAAATTCTCACTGTTCGTTTTAGGAACCTGTCATTATTATTTTTGGGCAATTTTACTGCACTCAAAGTAGAAGAGTTTTCCCGGAATTTTTTAATAGCCTTGACATATACCCATTATACGAGTCTTATTTTCGCTCTTTTTTTTCCACTTGCCATTTTGAGCAGTGTTATTTTATTATGCTGCAATACTATTTACTATTTATCTACTGTAGCTCCACTGTCTAGATCAGAGAGGCTAATAATCATTCATTGAAATAACAAGGTTTTGTTGAAGAATTTTCTGGAGGCCCAACTCATGAAGGCTTCAGAAAATAATATTCTACATCTTGCATTTTTCTTAAAAAACAACATGACGATTATCATTTTATAGTATCCATCTTGGAGTTTCGATGTTGCAATAATTTATCTGCTACTGTTTTTCCAGTATTAGAATTGAAGTTTAGCGGGTAAATAAGGTAGCATCCTCGTCATATGTGCTCATAAAACAATCCTAAGTAATCTTCCTTCATGAGATGGCAGTGGTCTAGGGGTGGAAGATCTCTGATTTAGAACTGGTGGGCAGAGTCTGACTAAAGCAGGGGTATACGGGGCACTTGCCCCAGGCCACCAAAATAAGTGCCCCCCCCCAAATCGAATAGAAATTTTATTTTACGTTTCCTTCTTTAATGAATATTCTTCATTACAATTTTTAATGAATATTCTTCAGAGGGGGGCCCAAAAAAGCTTTTGCCCCTAACCTCAACTAGGCTAAGTCGGGCCCTGCTGGTGGGTTCTAAATTCGAAACCAATTCCACCGAAAGCTCCCGAGTAAACAAATCTAATGCGCTTTGAGTCCTTTGATGCCAAGTGTTTCCTCTTCAAATGTCATTCTTATCACTTTTAAAAATTGCAAAATCCGTCCAAAAATAAGGTTCATTTTGATTCTAAATGGAGTGCAAATATAATTACTCATAAGTAATTATATTTGCACTCCATTATTGCAGAACAACAACAATACAAGAACTTTTAAAAGTGCACCTGTAATGGTGCACTTTTTAAAGTTCTTGTATTGTTGTTGTTCTCGTGTTCCTCTTTACAACGGAAGGAGGAGGGCAGAAATCTGACTTCTAGCTCACAAACATCACAAACCCTTTTTACGGGGTGAACTTCATTCATTCAACTACAGATCGTAATTTATATCTGGAGCAGACAATAGCCATCTCTGTCCCAGTACCCCCAGTGGTATTATTCTCGTCATGGAGGACTTTGTGACCACGACAGATTTAACATGCGCCAGCCACCACATATACAGTCTTCGAATAGCAGGTTCAAACTCGCATCTCAAGGGATGTGAATCCAGCACTCTACCAACCAGGCCATCCCTACCCGAAGTTCTTCCATTTAACCAGCTAAATAACTATCTTTGTAAATTTAAACCATCAGAAGTAGTCTCTTCGAAATTCTTTTTCGCTCTCTTTAATGAAGGTATTGTTCAAGTTCAATGATGGCTGTTCGGGGCACCTGTCCTCGGATGAGAACTATCTCCTTCTGAACTGTGACTATACAATTACGATTGCTTTTATTATTATGGCATAAACTGATGGTGTCATGAAGAAGTAAAAGGAAATTTTGTTTGATGCTGGTCTTGTGATTTACTGAGCAAGTTGGGTTATCCCCCCGCTGGTTTAAAAGTGTGATCATTGGGATCTTATCCCCCCTCCCGAATAAATCATTGATTACTAGGCCGTTTAGTCTTATCCTAAAATCTTTATCTCGGATTTTTATTGTCAAATACCCGAGCTTGAATATTATATGCTGGAGTATTAAATGCATGCCATTTGCAAATAGTACTTCCAAAAGAACCTGTTAGGTTTCGATCTTTTGGTGAATAATTGTCTTCATGAACTTAATGCACAAGTCCTGGAAAATCGAACGTGGTTTTGGATATCTTTTTTCCCAGCTTATTGAATTAAAATTTGGCGTATAACTTAATTACAATCACAAGATCACTTGCTAAATTTCCTTCAAGTCCGAATTGCCATTTTTATAGGCATGCGAAAGTACAGCCCGACAAACTGTCAAACCACTTGTCGAATTAAATACAGAATTAAGTTCAAATTTACGTCTTAAAAACTACGAGTATTGAATTTTATTCCTCGACTCTTTGCATTTTGTCAGGCTCCTTTAATCAGATAAACTTTCTACGAAGGAATTTCGTTCAAAATTTGATAATTGATAAATTTGTTGTCAAGTTTATACAACAAATTTCCTCCATCTTGATCAAAGTGTAGACATAATTCCAAAAATGTGTTTTTCGGACTCGGAAAACGTTTGAAACGGGGAGATTTGTCCAAAATTTTCAATTCGAATTGTTTGGAAACTTCAATACTTTTTCCTTGTATATTTCATATGTAAGAAAGTTTAAAAATTAACCTTATATTGAAGCATATATTCTTATATCGGCAATTTTTTAAATCTGATCGAACGTTTTAAGGGATTATTTTAACCACGAACATTTTATGATAATTTGTCTCGTAAATCTTGCGATTTAAATATATATTTTCCTGTACTGCTCTTTATTTTCATTTTCGAAGATATTTGTTTGTCTTTAGACGTGGAATCCACATTAAAACGCTTTTACAGTTATTTTTGTCTTATTCCTGCTATTAAAAGTGCGCTTTATTTGCTTTAAATCAAAAACTCGACTCAAATAAAACCTACGTGATTATAATTTACATAATTTGTCAACAGCAGAAAAACAACTGGCGACGAAAAACATTCATTAAAATGATAATAGAATGAGTTCTTAGTTTACTTATCATATTGCTGACGAAAAGATTTTGTAAGTTTAAAACTATTAAAGGTAAATTTAAATGTGAATTGTTATTGGCAAACCATTTTTATTTTGACAATTTATAGCCGCTGTGTAATTAATTTCCTTTTTTCTTCACAAAGATTGAATCGCGTATTAATTCTCTCCTTGAACAGTAGTTGCCAGATAAGCGTAAAAGCTTTTAAGAATCAAAATCGTCTGGCGTTTACATTTTTAGTTTTTGGATTCTAGCCAATATTTTGTGGATTAATGGCACTAGCGGACTTCTGGGACGTTGGAAAACTTCTAAAATGCCCTCTTTTTTATTTATTTTGCTTAAATTTTTCAAACAATGAATTGACATTTGGAACTTCCAAAAAGAAGTTTAAAATGAATTAACGTATACTATCTGTTTGGATCTTTGGCAACTTACATAGTTTTAAAAAGCAGTTGAATTTTTTTCTTATTCTTATCGAATGGAATTTTTTTAATCTGTGAAAGGAAATATTAAATATTTTATTCTAAAGAAAAACTTCTTTTAATTTTTTTTATTGTTATCAGACTGAGGATTTATGAATACTTTCTTTTTAAGATAAATATGCCGATAATGGAATTCGTTTGCTTTAAATCACATGTAAGTTTTTATCAGTTCTTGAAAACTATAGTATTGTTGCTTATATACCTAGGGAAGAATTAATTGGCATTTAATAAACTATTTTTTATCTAATTAAAATTCTTAAATTCTCTATTCTTAAAATTCTTCAGTCTTAGGTGCAACGAAATTACAGCTTTTCGAACTTAGTTTTCACTGTCTGTAACAGCTTGGTTCTAGCTATATTTGACGACATGGGTCAAATGTTCTCATGTTTGAATGGTGTGGGAACTTGATGACGTTGGCTCATGCATCGTCATTTGAAAGTCATTCAAAATTAAAAGATCAATCGCGAATAAACCTCCTGGTCCTTTTATGTAATAAATAACCGTCATGCTAAGAAATATAGTACAAACTGTATTTTTTATGTCTTAACTTCCATAATCTGTTAAATAAATTCTTCTATTGTTACTTAGAAAAAGCTAATATATTCTAATTTTATTCTCATTCTCTTTCAATTAATGGTTGATGTCAAAGTGTGATTTATTTTTACTATCCATTTTCCTTCTAGCAAACAATATTTTATCAAGGTTATCAGGTCTTTAAAAATTAATTTGTCATTAGGTGGCATATGTTAACGAAAAAAAAAATCTATCAGTAGTTTTGTTCTGAAGATCAGATTTGTGATGAATTATAATGAGAAATTAACGACTATTCCTCCTTGGAAATTATTTATCAATAGTTTCTTGCTGTACTTTTTATATACCTCTAGCAGTACCTGCACGGCATTGCGCGTGGCATAACATCCAAGAAGAAAAAAATAGTTTAAACTTAAATCTAACCTCCGCCCGATATGACATGGGCATGTTACGCAACATCAAAAAAAACACAAAAATATATTTAGAAATTATCAAAAATAGCTACAAAACCATTTTTTATAGCACACATTCAAAAATATTTAGACTGCTAGAAAGGTGAAAATATGGTATATCCATAGACAAAATATAGATGTTTATTTCGCTGCCCAGGAGATTTATTCTGCCTCCATAATTCAGTTGCATTACGATTTAAAGAAAGATGGTTATTTCGTTATCAAAAGACTCCTTCTTTACGTGTGGACATTATTTCTCTGATATTTCCTAACCAAACGTTTCTTTTCTCTTCTGGTCAAGGTTGAATTTCCTTTTTGGGGTGGTATAATGAGTTTTGAATCGCTGTTTAAAATCAGATGTAAACAAAGAAATGTATCGCATATTCATACACAGCTTTTGCTAACTGTACGTGCGCAGTTTGACAATGCGCACAATCAAAATGTTATTAGGTAATATTTATTTATACAATAGTTAAGAATTGATGCATCACTGTATTTAATCATTTCAATGAAAATTCTACAACAATAATGTCAATGTTGTCAACTCTAAAATGTTAAATAAAACAAAGATTATAAATAATCCAGATGTTCCATTCAGTCTTTTATAATACTATAATTTCCTTCTCTATTGTACGAAAATCAACACCTAATGCCATATTTCAAGAAAACTCGAAAGTTTAAACAATAGCTTCTTTTAAAATGCAAAGCTCCGTGGCAAAATTGTTGTTGCTGTTTGCCATGTTTTGTTTTAATTTAAAAATTAATTAATTTCCTTTTGATCTTCTTACAATGAACATAGCATCTTAAAAAAAAACTGAGCCTAAAGAGTCGCCTGTCCTTCTCTTCGTTAAAATCAACTTAATGTGGAACTGATTTATTTCTTCTTTTTTGAACCAATTAATAAAGATTTTTTCCCCTTGAATTCTTCTCTCAACTTCGTGGAAGTCGTTCTTCATTATGATTCATGATGCTGTAAATGTAACTTAGAAGACAATTGCCAGTGGTAGCAGGGTGGGAGAAATGCAGAAGATTTAACGATGGTATATTACTGTGTTCGACTTACAAGGTCGTGGGCATTGTCAAGGCGTAATCGTTTTTCTTATATTAGGGTTGGGATTAGGACGATTGATGATCTTCTGCACGTCCATGACATCTGTGGGATTTTGCTATGTTGGCTGCTTGTATGCAGTCGATCGAAAAATACCCAACGAATTCTGATTATTCCAGAAAGTTAACTAAACTATTTTATTTCGAAACATTTTGTTAGGTTACAAGCACGTTAATTGTGATAGCAGCCGTTTTGATATTGAATTTTGCAAATGTGCTCTAAAGGATGTGAAATCCATCAATGTTATTGTTATACTGCAGCTGGAATATAATACATGAAATACATATATAGTAATTGAGATAAAGACGCTTTGATATTAGATTTGTCAAATGTAATATAAAAGATATGGAATAAATCAATGTTAGAAGGATGCTGTTGGAGTGTAATGCATGGAATACATACATAATAATTGCGATAGCATCCGTTTGGATATTATATTTGCTAAATGTATTATAAAGGATATTGAATCTGTTAATGTTAATAAGCTGCATCTGGAATGCAATGCATGAAACACTTGTGAATTAAAAAAAAACGTGACAGTAAAGAAAATTTATTCAATCATTCAATCTATAAATGTGTAATTTTTACTGTACTGTGAAGTCTGCAATAGAAGTGTAAGATGTATTTTTTTTTTCATAATTGAAAGGGCATATTGGCAACCCCAGTGCTGCAAGTAGTTGTTCAGAACATTATATATACATAATCTTATTGAACTAATTCAAAGTTTGCATTGCTATTTTCAAAGTTAACACGTCAAATTCATTGAAAATCGATATATTTTCTTTCTGAAGTGAAAAAAAATACTGTGAGAAGTTTAATTAGTATTTAAGAAGTATTTGAATCTTCATAATAAACCCATGGTTACAAAATTACGTAATTTATCAAAATTTATACGGAATTGGGTGCGACAGGAGAGAGCATCACCCCCTTTTCACCAAAGATATGTAGCGCCAAATATGGCAACCCGATGTTGTCGTTGGATGATATAGTCCTCCGGGAGATAAGACGCAAGAGAGTGGGGAGTTGGCGATTTTGAAAAGTACGCCAAGGGAGTTATGTTCTCTACGGATTGACCCGGAATTGCTAAGTTAAATAAATCTAGCCTACCCAATCTGATGTATTTCTCATATTGGAAACTTTTATGGGTCAATATTATTTTTCTTACGAATTCCTTTTCCACCAAAAAAGCTGCCGCAATTAACAAAGCAATAATGGTTTTGATGTAAAGTTGAAAATTTAGCCCAACTGTTCCACAATGAAAGGAGATGTTTTATTTCTAGTCATACCAGAGCAATTTCAAGTTATAAACGATTTTATTTAAATGAAATGTTTTCCTTAAGTATGTAATTGATTCTTTTTAGTTGCAAGTCTTAAAATCTAGTATATCTACAGTTTTATTTAAACCACTCAATATCGAGAGCATTATTTAAATTGTAATTTAATACAATTCTTTAGATTTTCTTAACTGAGATGGAAGACACTCATTTTGAGCTGAATTGTCCTCGATGCTAAATGCCTCTTTTTACGATTTCTATTCACTGGCAAATCCATGCGCTGCTTTTTTCTATAATGGCCACAACTTGAGAGGATATGAAGGAAACACCCTGCAATATTTTCATTTAATCTATATTTCAAACAACGCTAATACATGCATATATATAAAGTTATATAAAATGCATGTTCAGTATTTGTTGGTGTCTGAAATATCTGTTTAATGGCGTTTGTTATTGATAACTCTTCTTAAAAAGAACGATATAGGTACCTTGAGTGACAGTCTTAAGGGGAAATCTTAAAGACAAAATATTAGAATATTTATGCGACTTTTAAGTGGAAGATATGTGGTGAAAAAAAATGTTTCTACCGGAACACTATTTACGTTTGCTAAACTGATAATGATTAGGCTCAGAAGTAACATTAAACTCCGGAAGCCATTTATATGTGATATATAAACATTCCCCGTGCTTTTCATAGTCCCTTAGTAGCACACAAATATTGCACAATATTGATCAATATTCGTAATATTGTATAATATTGTGGAATATTGTTTAATATCATACGATATCGTACAATATTATATAATAATGTGCTACAGGATGTGCTACCTGGGTCTGCAATGAAATTTGGTTCCATACCATTCTTTAGTTCTAATTGCAAATGTCTCAAAAGAAGGATGGTTATTTTATTAACACCTTGAAATTTCTTCTTTAGAATCGCTATCAAAGACCATTTTTTAAAGTCTGTTGTTCAGACTTTAAGCGTAAACTTTATATATCTGTAGTTAGATCTTTATATTTTACATTTTCGGGGACTATCTTTGAAAAAGGAGATTCAATTTCCAGTATTACTAACTGCTTCATATGTTTTATGATAGAAATCAAACAATTGTGCATGACAGCCTTCATTTTGTTTTCTCTATTCTTATGTTATGTATATTATCAGGGAATGACGACGGAAAAGGCAAAGGAGGTATTCGCTAGAGATGGACCTAATGCCTTGACACCTCCGAAAAAGACCCCCGAGTGGGTGAAGTTCTGCAAAAATTTGTTCGGCGGGTTCGCCCTCCTGCTTTGGATCGGTGCCGTCCTATGTTTCATCGCTTACTCCATCCAAGCATCCACCTTCGAGGAGGTCCCAGATGATAATGTGAGTATATCTTGTGCTAAATACCTCTCTGCCTGATCATGATAGTGAAATTCCAAAATATTATGATACTCTAAGAATAAATCTGACCTAAAGAATCCATTTTCTTTGAGGTGTACTTTGTGAAATGCTTGCTTGAATATCGAAAAGCATTGTATGTTAAGCGAACTTAAAATTCTATACATCTTTATTCTAGTAAAAAAAAACTTATTGTAAATCGCGAAAAAAGAGGCTAGAGTTAAGGTTAATTTACTAAGACTCTGATTTAAAAAAATAAGTGAATTGCTACAGCAAATAAAACCTAGAAAAATGTCATTTTGAGCCCGGGATTACATGAAATGAAAACAAATAAGAAATGCGATATTTTTTGAAACAATGAATGCGAGACAAAGATTTTTGGATCATTTGCAATAATAAAGTGACTCATTCAATGAAACAATTCAAATGAATAAAAATATAATTTAATTCGCACGAGCACGTGGTGTTTGGCCGTTCAAGAAATGATGTT
>JAOUZG010017540.1:2285433-2315572 GCA_026289955.1 Argiope argentata
TTTTGCTTGATCGGTATGATACTCGGCTACTAACCATAAGATTGGGAGTTCGGGCCTAGCGCTTTCCGCTACACCTAAAAATTATTTTTTAAAATCTTTAATAAACTTCAGTGGTGTTATCAGCTGCCAATTTACATTATAATACATTGAAAATATTGCATATTGAATCAAAATAATTGTACTTGAGAACAAAAATTATTAGACAACTTCTATTATACAGGTAATGCCAAAGGTATTGTGGTCAACACAGGTGATCGTACTGTTATGGGAAGAATTGCAAACTTGGCATCTGGACTGGAAGTTGGAGATACACCTATTGCTCGAGAAATTGAGCATTTCATTCACTTGATCACTGGTGTAGCAGTGTTTCTGGGTGTATCGTTCTTCGTCATTGCTTTCATCCTTGGATATTATTGGTTAGATGCTGTAATTTTCCTCATTGGTATCATTGTAGCTAACGTACCTGAAGGTCTTTTGGCAACTGTGACTGTAAGTTTCTTTTTTTCTATATGCATATTTAAAATTATATTTGTTACTGATTAACTTAATTTTGAATTTTGTTGATGATGTTGAGTTAGAATGCATGAAGAATTTGCCTTCAGTTGATGGTTTGTGTGTCATAATTTGGGGACTTTATCTTCTTATCTTGCATTGTACAATAAAGAATAACAATCTGTTATACAACATAAATCATGATTACTAATGTTATATTTTTAAAAAACTAAAAGGTAGAGTAGCTTATCTAGAATAATCCTGTAACATGAATTAAATTGATAAGCATATGTTATGTTATTTATTAAAATAATAAAGCTATATGCTGGATTAGTCCTTTTGGCCTAGCATTATGTAAAATTAAAGCAGCATTAAGTAAATCCCTGAATATAAAACAATCATGCCTTTTTCTTTCTTTTTCTTTTTTTTTTCTTTTTTCTTTTTTTTTTTTTTGCCTTGGTAAAAGGCTTTGTGGCAGATAAGTACTATTTAATTATCTAAAAAATCATTTATTCTGTACTTGGAAGTTTTTGTCAGTTTATGAGCTTAATTTCTCTTTTAAAGTGAATTTCAAAACTACTTTAATAATTTTTAGTTTTAATATAACTTATCTTACTTGCTGAAATTATATTCCAGGTAATCTATCAAAATAAAAACTTTTTGTCATAAAATATAATAAATTATTGTTGCTTTTTTCTTTTGATTATTTAATAATATATCTGATAGTATTCTGGGTGAAATGACTTGAAAATACAAATTCTTTTATGTAGTTAATTACTAACATCAACAACAAAAGATTAATGATTACACCATGGTGTAGCAGACCTAGAAACATAAGCTGTATACAAAATGTTTGGGAGAGAGTCGAGATCACACTCCCCCTAATACCCGAGCCAAGTTCGCTTCTAATAGAAAAAAATGTACAAACATCAACAGTGAGACCACATAGTGTTTACATGATTGACAGCTGACTCTGCCCAAGAAAACCACATGATTAACTGAATTCTTAACATCAAATTTTAAAATAATTTTGTGAAAAAGCACATATAAATCTGATAAAAATGTTAAAATATCCATGGAATAATGTTAAAATATTAAAGTCATTCACTACTATAAGAGTCTAAATGACACTTGAATCTTCTGCAACACTAGTTATGTGACTTTCTGAATGTTATATGTCTGCCAAACTCCAATGCTCTATAAAAAAAAAAAAAAACTCAAGTCGCATTTCATTCTTTTAAAATTTAAATTATATATGAGAGTTAAATTGGAATGTTGTATTATAATATTTCTCCACTTATATTTGTCTTTAAAAAAAGAAGCTAATTTAGAGTAATTTATTTCTTAGTTAATAAAATGATTTTAAAAATATAACTTTTACTAAAATCTTTTCAATTTCTCTCCTCATATTTTTGTTTATTAATATTTAATAGCTAAGACTGAACAATAAATACAATACATAATGAGAAACAAATGATCACATATTTGGAAAAATATTCATATTTATTAAAGAAAATTTGTGGAATTATTACAATAAAAGATAAACATCGTTTTAAGTTTTTCGATATTATTCAAGATTATTTTAAAATAAATTTTATTCTTTTTGCACCTTCATGTTTTTGTTAAATAAAGTTTTAACCAATGAAATTGTTGCAAATTTGTGTAGCTTCTTATGGTTCTTAATATGTCTATGAACTTTTTGTAGCCATTTAATCATCGAAATAATTAAGAGAAAAATGGAAAAGGATTTCTTCCATTTTATATATTTATAGGTGTGCAATATTTCAAAAGGCAAACATAACTATGAAAATATAGCAAGTATAACTATATAAGAAACTAAATTTCTCTAAGCTGTTAATTTTTTTCAGTCTGTTGAAACTTATTTAATTATTGGTTTCTACTTTAAATAATTACTCTACTTAATCAATATTGAGCTATTGAAAAACTTTCACAATGCCTTCATTCAGACCATCAACATTTATAAGAAATATACATTTCAAAAATAATTTCATTGTAAAGAAATCAGTAAATAGCTATTTTAAATCTTGAAATTGTAAAAATTATATCTGTAACTAAATTTCTTATTTCTCCCTAATAGTTTTATATAAAACCTCTCAGAATTTTGAATCACTCGTCGAATTAGTGCTTGATTAACAGTCCAGTAAATATCCTTAGATTAAAAAATTGTGTTGACCTTTATAATTTAAGGAAATGGGGCTATAAAGATAAATCTTGAGCTTTTCTTTTCATAATAATTACTATAACAATTTTTATTAGTTGGGTTAAATTGGACATAAGAAAGAAAGTAGAAATGTATTCATCAGTATTGATAACAAATTCAAAAAAATGAGAAAAAATTACATTCTACTCTTAAGTAATACCAACATGTTCTCCTAGGTATGTTTGACACTTACTGCTAAGCGAATGGCATCAAAGAATTGCTTGGTCAAGAATTTAGAAGCTGTAGAGACCTTGGGTTCAACATCTACTATCTGTTCTGATAAAACTGGTACCCTAACTCAGAACCGTATGACAGTTGCTCATATGTGGTTTGACAATCAGATTATTGAGGCTGATACCACAGAGGATCAATCAGGTATATACCCTTATTTCTTTGCAAATACTATTAGGGTTTTTAGAATTTTTTTTAATAAAAAATTAAAAATGCTGTTTAAAAAATGAACATCCTTGCTTAGTTTTATATCTTGTAAAGTTATTGAAACATTGTTGCTCTTTAGAATGTCTTTTTAATTATAATTAGTTTTTATCTGATTGCTAAATTCATATGCAACTCATGTCCAATGTCAAAATTAGTTTGAATTTAAAAAAAACATTCAATTTTTTTAATGCAAGCAATTCAAGTTTTTTGAATAATGAGATTAAGGACCATATTTTTTATTTATTTAATAAGAATTTGGTTTATATATTACATAATTCTACTCTCTTATAATATATTGGATTTTCATTATATATATATATAATTTTTATAGATTTAGATTTCTATTTTATAAGTAAATTATTTTTTAAAATGAACTTTATTTTTTAGAATATCAAACAAAAAATTAATTTGTTTTACAGCATTTGTGTTAAAGGTAGATGTAACTATTTTATCGACTTTCTTGAGTTTGTTTTATTTGCAGGCCTATCATTATTTCATTACTGCTCCACATACCCCAAAATCATTCCAATAAATATAATTTCTAAGATTTACATGCAGCTATCAGTGTTCGCATTATAATTTTCTTTTTTGTTTACCTAGGTGTGTATGTACTATGATGAGATACTCTATAATGGTGTTATAATTAAAGAGCAGTAAGACTTGATAAATAAATGACATAAAATATTTTTAGTTAATATTGAGGTATTCACTATAATCTTCTTAAGTAAAATTCAGAAATCAACTCGCTGATTAAGGAAGGTTTTTTTCTTTTTTCTAGTAGAATGTTTCTGCTGAAGGACCTCATTTTCAAAATTTACTTCGAATATCATATAATTTTTTTTCTCTTTTCAGTGACCATTAACTAAAATAATATGGTTATATTTGAGTGATTTGTTTGGTATTAAAAATAAGATTCTTTTCAGGTGTTCAATATGACAAATCTTCTCCTGGATGGACTGCTTTATCCAGAGCTGCTTGTCTTTGCAGTCGAGCCGAGTTCAAACCTGGTCAAGATAGTATTCATATTTTGAAAAGGTATGTTTTGAATTATAAAAACTATTACTTTTCATCTGAGATTTAAAGTAAAAATTATAAATTTATCTATATTGTTTGGTATGTAAGATAACTTAATTTCCATTTTTTTAAAAATCTTGTTTGGTGAAGTCAATAGTGGCTGCATATTTGCATTGATATCTATAGACAAGAACTTGTCGCATTTGCAATTCTTATAGTAATTGATCACATTCTTAATACCTACTACCTCATGTCTTTTGCATTTCAAATAACACGAATCAGGAAATTTTTATCGCTGCATAAACGACATTAAGTTTTTTATTTCAGTCAAAAATTTGCTTTCTTTGACTTGTAGGTTTTTGGTCAATCACATAAGACTTTATTTTTAAGTCCAAAAGTGTGTTAACATTTTGATCAATTTTAAGTATAAATGATTGATCAAAATAAATCTTGATAATGCTTTGATATTGGCCGAAAAATGTAGTTAGAAGTTAAAAGGGTTAATTAGCATTCCACCATAGGGAATGCTAACAGGAATGGAACTTATATCTTTTATTAAGATTTTTTTCGAGAGTAATACCACTGGTGGTTCTGGGTCAGAGGTGATCGTTCATTGTTTCAGATTTAAATTACGATTTGAGATGGATGAATGAGTTTACATGAATGAAATCAGTCCCCTAAAAAGGTGGTGTGTAGCTTAGTCGTACTCTTGGTACTAGATGATGTTACTTGTAAAAAACATAGAGAGGCATATCTTAGGCTTAAAATCTGGTGATTGTATCAGCGGGAGCTTTTCCATGGCAAGTGCCATAAATAACAACAACAAACATTAAGATTTTTTATATTTCACCCTCCCCTTTCTAAATGTGTAGTCTGTATTCAAACCTGCAATTTAGGAACTATGATGTTAAAATTGTCTTTAATGTTTATATATATGTTCAATATACAAAAAAAAATGTACTTTATAATTTTACAAAACATCGACAATGAAATTTTCAGTTGTTGTTTGACAGTGCAGCAGTGACTCATTTTTGTGAAGTTTCATACATGTTTGAAACTTCAGTTTTGTCTTTATCACTTGCATTAATTCATTTTTTAAAATCCATTTGCTCTAATTACTTAATTATCAAAAATTAGTTTATCAATGTTCAACATATATCAAAACTGGTATATCTGCACATCCAATTAGAAAAAAATGAGCGCAAAATCATCTTATAAATGAAGTGAGCAATTTAACTAATGTTAATTATTAATGTTGATTTTAAAAGAAAGCCTGTTCAATTCTTGTCGTTAAATCTTATAATAAACAATGCAATCATATTAATCAAATATTTTTATTGACATATGATTATGTTGATTTGGGACCTCAGGTGTTTGGTAATATAAAATATGTAACATACTTTGCAATTATACTTCATTTGTGAAATATTTCCTACATTTTACAAGAATCCATTGTATTTACATTCCATGACAAGGAATAATGTAATAATAAGATAATTTCATAAAATTATATATTAAATTTAATAATTACTACTGTTTAGTAATTACTTATGCAGCTGTTAATATCTGTTTAATAATATATCTGCTTAGATTCACACATAAATTTTATTTTAGAATTTTTTATACTATCAAGAAATATCTTGCAATGTTTTACATGAACATTAAACCTATATCCAGTATTATGTATTTGATGTCCGAAAGATTATATTCTCATTACTGAAGCAGGATAACTACTTTTACAGGGACTGTTCAGGTGATGCTTCTGAATCTGCTATTTTGAAGTGTATGGAATTGGCTGTTGGTGATGTAATGGGCTATCGAAGGAAAAATCCTAAAGTTTGTGAAATTCCTTTCAACTCAACCAATAAATATCATGTGAGTATAGAATCACTTTGTTCTTCATCTTTTTATTTCCATAAAAATTTAATTTGAATTAATATTTTGTTGAATAATAAAAAAGGCAATCTTAAGTTACTTCTTGGTTTTGCATTGAACTTTGAAATTTAATATAATCTAATATACATTTTTAGAATATATGCTTGCTCTTTTCATGCTCTTCAAATTTTTTAGTGCCATTAAGTAATTTTTGCTGTCAAAAATTCCAATTCCAAATAAGGGATAACATATCATTACATCTTTTGAGAGAATTCCTCTGAGATTTACTGTAAATGCAGTACCTTCATACAGTGTCTATATAAAAAATTATTTTAAAAAAATAGTGAGAAAAAGTTTAAGGTTTGTTTTTAATTATCAGAAAGATAAGGTGCACAAAATTTGATTTGTAATTTCATATTAGTTAATATTTAGTTAGTAAAACTTATAAAGTAATGCTGTGAAGCATACTTTGAGCTTTTTTTAAAATTTACCAAAACTAAAAATTATATTAAAACTTTATTCAAAAAATTAAATGAAATAAATGCATTTAAAAAACTTTTTTTTTTTTCATTTTACATTGGTTCAAATTATTTCAATGCAGTAACTTTAAAGAAAAGCATTCAAATTTTTGTTCATTAATTTAAAAAAATTTGAAAACCCCTTTTTTAATCATCAGTAACTACCCTACATCTATTAAATTTGTCATTCAATAGATCCCCAATATCTATTGGGGATATTTTGAACATTTTTGCATCACATATATTGAAAATTGAAACCAATATGCAAATCTGTGTACTTGTTAAAATATAAGTTTATTCCTTACATTGTATTTTTTACATGACTTTTACATAAAACAATACAAAATGATTATTAATTACAAATAGCTGAAAACCAAATCATCAACTTCTTTGAAAATGTTATAAATTTATACTAAAATGACTTTATGTTGTAAATTTTTAATATATATTTTATTGAAAGAATTTTTATATATTAAAAGATTTTTAGACTTTGCAAAACTTGAAATGTACTTTTTAATGGCTTTTGTTCAATAGTATCCAATTTGTTAGTAAAATTATTTCTATTTATAGATAAACTATGAATTTATTAATTTTTTGTGATGACTATTATTTAAATGTATGAACATTTAATAACTTTGACATTGATTTTTCATCCTCAAAATATTTTGTGTATGGTCCAAATGCAGTAATATTTTTCTTATTTTTAGGTTACAATCCATGAGGTTAATGATCAAAAGGACCCAAGCTACCTATTGTGCATGAAAGGTGCCCCTGAAAGAATTCTGGAACGCTGCTCAACCATTTTTATTGGTGGCAAGGATAAAATTTTGGATGATGAAATGAAAGATGCTTTTAACAATGCTTATTTGGAATTGGGTGGACTTGGAGAAAGAGTCATTGGTTAATTGATTTTTGTTTTCACTCTTGTAACAAAAAATTATGCATTTTCATTCATGATATTTATATATATATATTAACTTTTAATTTTTCATTTTAATTCATATTTTGCCTTAATTTTTTTTTCTTTAAAATGAAGAGTAAGATTGAATTTCTTACAGGAAAAACAAATATATTAAAATAAAATTTATGTTAACTATAATAAGTATAATTTTACTTTATTAACATGAGTAATACCTTGAAGAAATTATCCAATATAATAAACTAATTTTGATTTTTATTATTTATTATTAAAATTCTTCATATTCATTCAAAGTCAATAATATTTGCTAAAATAACTTTGTATAAAGATTTTAAAAAAATATTATGATTGTTATATTAAAATACAAATTTTTATTTGTATATATACATTTTGTTCTGGTTAAATAAATGATATTGCTTGATAAACCATCCATTATTTAAAAAAATTCATATTATCTTCAGAATATGATGGATTTTCTTTATAAATTGCACTTAGAAAATATCAAAGAGAAGATTGAAGACAAAATGTGTAATTACACAAATTTCTTCTTAAAATAAAAATAAAAGTGTAGCATCCAGTTATATTTATTAAATGAGTTTAATTTCTTTTTCTCCCCCCCCCCCCCCCGAATTCATTTCTTGATATTGATTTTACCAAGAGAATTTATTTTAATTAATATTCTCATAGAAAATTTTGTGAAGAATTTGTATCATACAAATATAATTTACAGTTCAGCTCATTATTTTTAACATTTCTTATTAAATGTCAGTAAGCTAGCATTTAATTCTGAAAAAAAATCTCTGTGAGAAAAGGTTTAGCCCACATAAAAGTTTCTCAGCATTTGGAAAAATAATTTTTTAAGGGAATGGGCCCTTTTTTACTTGTTCAGCCTCATTATTTAAACTCGTAAATACCAAAAAAATCTTTCACAATTATTTTCCGAGTTCTATTGAGTGCACATTTTACTATTGCCTTTTGAATTATATTTATTGCTTTTATTGTATTGTGGCACATTCCTCTCAAACTTCAAGATCAATTTTATTACATTCAAAATAGTAGACATGATTGTATCTAAAAATAAATTGCAAATAAAAGTATGTGTATTATTATGATAAAATTGTGTAAATACTTAATAACAGAAATGATTTTTAAAAAACACCTTGAGAAATATTAACTGTTTTTTAGGATTATTGTTATAAATATTGCTTTAATAGAATGTATGGCATTAATATGTATATAAATTATCTTTTTATAGGTTTTTGTGATCTGCTTTTGGATCCCAAAACTTATCCCATTGGATATCCCTTTGATTCAGATGAGCAAAATTTCCCTCTTGACAATCTGCGATTCATTGGCTTGGTAGCTATGATTGATCCTCCCAGAGCTGCTGTGCCAGATGCTGTAGCTAAATGCAGAAGTGCTGGAATTAAGGTAAAACATGGTGATTTCTAGCTTCTTTTTTTTCATTTGTCTACTCTTTAATTCAACTATTTTGATAGCAGTAATTACTCAATTCGCTGGCTTGATGTAACACTTCGAAAGAAAATGCTTATATAAAAATAATTATCATTATTTAATTATAAATTTGAAATATCATTTTTTCCCTTATACTTTCAAAAAGCAAATATTAATCAAGAAAATTGAATGATTATGTACTTACAAACTTTTGTAAAATTTCAATGAATATAATTCTATTAAAAAATTATTTTTTTACGAGGGCCGGGATGGCCTGGTTGGTAGAGCATTGGACTCATACTTCTTAGGTTATGGGTTCGAAGCTCACCGACCAAAAAATTCCCCAAGTGTGTGGTGATTGGCACTCATTAAATCTGTTCATGGTTGCTAAGTCCTCCAAATTGAGAGTAATACCACTGGGGGTACTGGGTCAGAGGTGATCGTTCTCTGTTCCAGGTCTAAATTACGATCTGAGATGTATGAAGGAATTAGCATGGATGTAGTCCGCCCCCTAAAAAAGGGTTGTGGCGTGTGTGTAGCTAAGTCGTACTCTTGGCCCTAGATGGCGCTACTTGTAAAACAAGAGAAGTATATCTCCGGCTTAAAATCTGCTGATGTGTCAGCGGAGCTTGTCCACGGCAAGTGCCATTAGTAATAACAACAACAAATTATTTTATTTAGCATTTTTTTATGTTACAGAATAGCTTTATAAAGATAATTGAGACTTTAAAAAAATAAAGTTTAGCAGTTTTATATTAATTGATAAAGGACATATGACTTTCCAGAAAATGCCTAGATTTTGCAATTGAAAATATCAGTTTGGAGAACTTGATTAATTTATCTTGAGGCATCTACATTATAGAATTAAAAAAAAATATTAATAACTAAATAATTTGATAAATTTCTAATTCTCCAATAAAAAAGCACCTTTTTTAAAGCAAACACTAGTTTATAATCAGCTTTTACATTTTTATTAAATTTCCTATTAAGTGTTTTTTTTAAATGTTAACCTAACATTAATTGTTTTTTTTCCTAGGTAATTATGGTGACTGGTGATCACCCTATTACTGCAGCAGCCATTGCAAAGTCTGTTGGTATTATTTCTGAAGGTAATGAAACTATTGAAGATATTGCTATGAGGCTTGACATACCCATTGAAGAAGTTGATCCCAGGTATATCTTTTATCTATTTTTTTTACAAACCTTGTTCATAAAAAATAGCTTGTAATAGTTTATTACTAAAGTTCTAAAACTGATTTTTTTTTCAATTGTAACTTTTTTTTATGGCATGCTTTTTGCTGAGACAATCTTATGACTTTTTTAAATGCTAATAAAAAATCTATATAAACATTATTTTTAAATAATTTAAACCTTTTTCATTCCATAGAGTGCTAGATATTAATATATTTATACTAAGAAAAAATATAGTGAATAAATAGCGTGCATTTTGTTGCAAAAAGCTAATATCAATTAATCAAAGTATGCATTAAAATGAATTAAAAGTGTAAAAGAAAAACAGGTATACTTTTTTAATACATTAGAACTTTATTAAAATCTAATAATATATAGTTTTAAAAGCTTATTCTTATGTATGATTTTTTTTAAAAACCAAGTCATCTAATAAATGCATGAGATTTTGATGCATTCACTTTTTTTATTATTATTTTTTTTATTTTCAAAAAAATGAAACTGGTAATCATGGTATTATAAATGAATCATGGTATTTTGGTAAAATACCATGACACTTATTATTGTTATAAATTTTTGATTGTTCCATTTTTTAAAAAAATTTTATTTCAAAAGAAATAATATAGTAAATCTTAAGATCTTATTCTAAAAAAAGACAAAAAAAAATTATTTCCCCCTTTAGAACTTTATTTTACATTCACAATTTATAGAAATTTTCAACTTATTGAAGTAAACATAAATATTTTATTTTTTGTAATTTAATTAAAAATACTGTATTATATTAGATAGAACACAACTGTAAATACTATATTATATGAATACTTGAATGATTGATATTTTTTATATAAGTACTAACTTCTTTATGCTGGAAACCAATCTTAAAATTTTTGTGTATTAGAATACATATCTGGGTTCTTGCTAACTTAATAATATTGTTACACTCATTTTCCATACATTTCCAGGACAAACAGCAAACAATTTGTTACATCTTAGTGCATTATTGGAAAATTACATTCCAATATATAATAGATTTACTATTGCTTATTTTTTTTATTAATCTTTCAGATCCTTATATTAAATCCTTGATTTCAGTTGGAATTCTTTAAAAAATCATAAGCAAATACAATATTCAAAGTTCCTAATTTTGCAAAACTTTTTTCAATATGGTAATTTTACTCATATTACTGATGTGTTTTTTAACTTCAATTTTCCTGATGACTCTGATTTTATTAATTATCTTATACCTACATAGTACAATATGTAACAATAAACATTGCATAATTTTTATTGTGAAAAATTATGCAATTTCCTGTTTCCACACATTAATTGATTTTTGTTGCAGAGTACCAAAAATAGTTTTATTGGTTCCTACTCTCTATATATAATAATCAAAGCATATGTTTAGTTGTTTCTTACGTAGATCTTAATTACATAATTTCTTTTTTTCTCCTACTAATGAAATCAATTTCATGACACGATTTAAATATTGCTTGATTTTTAATATTTTATTACCTGCTTTGCATTCTGTGACAGTTTTGATTATTAGATTTTTTCCTATTGATGGCATTGAATTTGTCCTCTTATTTAATTTACTATGTTGCTGGCTTCTATTCCTTTTTTTTTTTGTCTTTATTAGTAAAATATCAGTTACATGTTATTTTCTAACTTAATACAATAGAGATGCAAAGGCTGCTGTGGTTCATGGTGGGCAGTTGCGTGATATGTCTTCTGCTGAACTGGACGAACTTCTGAGAGAACACACAGAGATTGTATTTGCAAGAACGTCTCCTCAACAGAAATTGATTATTGTAGAAGGCTGTCAAAGACAGGGAGCCATTGTAGCTGTCACAGGTGATGGTGTGAATGATTCTCCAGCTCTGAAGAAAGCTGATATTGGTATGCAAAATAATGCTTTTAAGCTGTATTATCAATTGTAACATGCATAATGATATATATTCTATTTAACACATTTTCGTTTTTAGAGGTTTGATATTTGGTACGCAGTATTTTCTTTAGGTATTCCATTTTACAAAAGTTTGGCTAGATTTTTAATTGAAAATTAATGTCTGAATCGTTTTCTCGTGATCTGAGATTTAATTATTTGTGGAACCTTTAATAAATCCCATATAATTTACCGTATCTATCCAGAAGTTTAAGTACCTATCCAGATATCTTAATTTTGTTATTAATACTTCATATAATTTTCAGAATAAATGACATGCTTTGGCCTTTCTGAATTAAATAAAATAGGGATGGATACCATCTTCAACATGTTATTAAAATCTGCAATACTTTTTCAAAATTATATAAAGATAAAAAAATAAGGCTTTATATATTTAACATCGAAGATCACATTATCAATGTTTCATTCTAGGTTAATCTGATTATGATATTAAGACAAATATGCAACATTTTCTGTCCTTATAGTGATAGTCTTATTATGAAAAAAAATTATTGTTCTTAGTATTCAAATAGTGCAAAATATTTCATATTATTCATGTGATTGTATAACATTCACAGTTTTAAACAACATTATAAAAATGCCATGTAATACTATTGTACTAAATTTTATTCTTATTGATAAAACCATAATATATTGAATTTGATAGTATTTCTCTCTAAAAATATTGAAATTGTGCATAATTTCAGATTGCAATTAATAGACATAAAATAATAATCAGATTTTGCTCATTAATTTATACTTCAATAATTTATATAATCACTTTCATACACTTTTAAAATGACTTGATTTTAAATATGAATTGAATAGTTATAGTATATTGTATTATATGAAAATGCAATACAATATATATACAAATACAAATATTGTATGAAAATGTTCTATATTCTTGTAACCTTTATAATATTTTCATGGAAGCATTGAATGTAATAAAAAATTGAACTTGTTGAAATCTTTTCTTTTATATTTTAAGAATTGAAAATATTTCTGTTTATGCAGTTTTTCATTATGTATGAAAGGCAGCTAAACTTTGCAATAATTCAAATTCAACAGTATCATTCAGAGATATATTGATATTTGTTTATATTTTCTTATGTATGCATAATCCTGCTATGTATTTTTTTTTAATTCTATATCAGAACTATTTTTGTTTCTGCTGTTATTGTTGTCCCTCCCCACCCCTTTATTTGTTGGTGCTGGTTTTTAGTTATATGTGATTTTTTATTTTACTGGTTTTTTTCATTCCTTAATTCAGTTGCTTTATCTTTTTAATTTTCCTTTTTTTGAAACTTCTGAATTAAACCTTGTTGCTAATATGTTTAAGGTATGTTATTTTTATTGATAATATGCTAGCTAAAACTGGCTGGTTAATTTTAATATCTGAATTATTTCAAATTTATTTTAGACCTTTTTTGAATCTCTTAATTTTTATATCATTTAAATTTTGTTTAAAATGTTAAAATACTTCATTATAATGTAGACATTGGATTGCAAGAACTTATATAAATTATCAACATCTCTAATTTTCTCATCTATTCAGTGAAATCAAACTGAAAATCTTTAAGGTTGATTTTTAAATATTTGTAAATATATCTTTGAAGATTGTCACTTTCAAAAAAATTAAATAAATAAAATAAAAATTGGAATAGTTGTGTATAATAGAATGGTATCAACATGAAATAGAAAATGATGCAAGACTTAAGATAGTTTGATGTCTCATACTGCAAAAAAATGAAAATGAAAACAGGTGTAAATTTATACAGTTCAATGATTAAAAGAATTGTTTTGTGAAACAGGTTAATGAGAATCTTTACATAGTCTATAAAGAGTTTATTCTTTTTCTATGAATGCTTATATAACTTAGTTTCTTGTATGAAGAAATTTTATATTTCTTATACTTTTATCCTGAACTAGACTCCACCAATAAATGAAATTACAATTTTTCAACTATATAGAGTTGTTTACACTCCAACTGTAAGTGCATAAGAATATTTAGTGATATTCTTTGTAAGGACTTGCTGTTTTTTATTTTATTTGTTATTAATTTCAGGTGTTGCTATGGGTATTGCTGGTAGTGATGTGAGTAAACAAGCTGCTGATATGATATTGCTTGATGACAACTTTGCCTCCATTGTAACAGGAGTAGAAGAAGGTACAAATATTATAAATTTTATTAGATAACCAATTTTAAAAAATAAATTTCATGTATTTGTTAGCATTAATGTAAATTCTGCTATTAAAAGTTTTTTGGAATTATAAATATCCATTAGAATTTTTATCTGTTTTTTACATATATTGCATTATTATTATGTATACTTCTTTGACAGTAGATGCATTTTTAAAAGGTTGAATTGCATTGATTTATTATTATTTAGGCTTCCTTGATAGCAGAATCATTTTTAAAAGACTGGCAAAGAACTGTGACATCATGGCTATTATTTTATCTCGAAATCGATTGAGCATCAAAACTTTGTTGGCCAGCTAGAAAAATTGAAAGTGAAAGTTTTAAAAAATGATCATATATAATATTTTATTGAGGCAGAGAGACTGATAGAGAAGTCTCGTGTTTCTTTCAAATGGGTTTAAATTGGTTAATAACTTAAATTAATTACGATTAATAATGACTTAAAAATGTTCTTGCATGATAACTTGAAATTTACAAATATTTTATAATTTTTTGAGATATTGGAATCTATCGACTTTATCATTGCCCCTTTTTTATTTTTAAATTATTATATTGATAAATACTGTAAAAAGTTTAATATATTGAGATTTATTTTTTGAATAATTTTGTAAGTTGGAGAATGTAATCAATTTTACAAAAGAAAAAGTCCTCTTTGTTTTTGTTATTATTTGAGATAATGTTTAATTATTTAATAACATTTTTTATATATATATAGGTCGTTTAATTTTTGACAACTTGAAAAAATCCATTGCTTACACTTTGACTAGTAACATTCCTGAGATTACACCTTTCTTATTCTTCATTTTGGCCGATGTCCCCCTGCCCCTTGGAACAGTCACCATCCTTTGTATTGATTTAGGAACAGACATGGTAAGAATCTTTTCATGTAAAAATATGATTGTTGGCTTTCTGTTAGTCAATATTTCTAATTTCTTTTAAGATACTTATATAACATAATCTGTTATTTTTAAATATATTTTTCCACTGAATAGTGATAACCGGATTATTTTTTTTTACCAGGTGCCCGCTATATCCTTAGCTTATGAAGCAGCAGAAAGTGATATCATGAAAAGACAACCTAGGAATCCTAAAAAAGATAAACTAGTAAATGAAAGGTAAATATTTATATTCTTACTAGCCGCCCTTGGCGACCAGTCGGTTCGCCAGTATTAATGCTCGCTAAAATTTTCATATAATATTTTATTTAGCTGTCTCATAACAGGTTTTTCATCAAAATATTTTTAAACCAAACAAATTTTGATAATCATATAATTCATTTAGAGTATTATTTAGTATTATTTTCTTCAGATGTTCTGTTCATTGTGCTATTCATCTTTCTCTTTGTATCCGAGCAATGATTGTCCCGGAATTGATATTTTACTTAAATGGTGGAGGGAAAGGTCTAAAATTCTACATTTTTATAGAATAATGAGATTCAAATTTTCATAAATGTAAACACACTAAACAATAAAGACAATTTGTTTTTAAGAGATGAGAAAGTTTAAAAAAAGCTCGGAAAATGCCGCGCACAGAGGAAATAATATTGATACACACACATCCTTCTTTTCTTTTCTTTTTTTTTCTATCCTTTTTTTCTTCACTAATTTTGTTTCTACAAACCCTATTTTCACTTTGTTATTCTTTTTTTTTCTTCTGTGCCGACATTTTATTTTGAGCAGGCATAAATTAAATATTCATACAGACTAATAATAAAATCAGCTATTTTGTTTCTTTTTTAAACATCCCGTTATCTATGAATGAAAACCAACTGACTTCGCGTATTTCTTTCCAAACAAATCATAATTTATTACTTCCTGCTATCTCACTCAGTTGGCGTGGGGGAAGGAAATGCAGATTTTTGGCGGGAAAGTAAGAAAAGGGTCGTTTTAACTATTTTCCTCGCAGTTTTTTAATTTTTTCTCCCCATAAGAACCATCCTCGTGTCTTAACGAAACTATTAAACAAAAAATTAGCCGAATCGGTCGAGCCGTTCTCCAGTTTTGCGCTTAGCAACGCATTTCGAGCTCCATTTTTATTATAATAGATTTTAAAAAGTTTACCAAGAGACATAAACTTTATAAATCAATAAAATTTGTTGATTTTGAGGCAAATGCATGTTTTTGCATTTAAAATCTTGCATTTTTTGGGTCTTTAAAATCCATAGCATTTGGAATGGTGACTTAACTTGCATCTCAACTTATTTATAGATTTCATTACAATTCAAATGCTGATTTAGCCTATCTTCACTAATATTTTACATCAATAAACTGTTTTAGCTTCTGTAATTTTGAAATGGCATATTAACGTAATTAACCAATTAATAGTGATAATATTAAATTTTGTTTCACATCAAAGGAATGAATATTTAAAATGATCTTACTACATGCAAAGCAAAAATGTCTTGTATCAGTCATCAAATAAAATAAATTTTGTTAATTATATCCTCCATATCTATAGGCCTTTTTTGCATATTTCTATTCTAATTTTAACAATTGCATGCTATAACCAAAATGTTCCATTTCACATACATTCAAGTGATAGGCATTTACACCTTCATATCCATATTGCATTATGCAGAATATTACTCTGTATTTTATTTACAACTAGCCGCCTTTGGCGACCAGTCGGTTCGCCAGTATTAATGCTCACTAAAATTTTCAAATAATATTTTATGTAGCTGTTTCTCATAACAGGTTTTTCACCAAAATATTTTTAAACCAAACAAATTTTGATAATCTTATAATTCATTTATAGTATTATTTTCTTCAGATGTTCTGTTCATTGTACTACTCATCTTTTCTTTCTATCCGAGCAATGATTGTCCCGGAATTGATATTTTACTTAAATGGTGGAGGGAAAGGTCTAAAATTCTACATTTTTATGTAATAATGAGATTCAAATTTTCATAAATGTAAACACACTAAACAAAGACACAATTAGTTTTCAAGAGATGCGAAAGTTTAATAACAGCTTGGAAAATGCCAGGCAGAGAGGAAATAATGATGACACACACACACACCCTCTTCTTTTTTTTTTTACTTGAAACCCTTTTTTTTCTTTCTACACTTTTTTCCCTTTTCTTTTTTTTTCTTTTCTTTATTTTGGGCAGGTATAGATTAAATATTCATACAGACTAAACACTAAGAAAATAAAAAGAATCGTTTAATACATAAATCCTTTCAAGAATAAAATAAACACATTAAGAGCTCTAAATGATGCATTTATATATTTAAAAAAAGAATTTTTATCTTTAAGAACAATAAAAAAAACAATTTTATATCAGAACACGATCAATAGCAACATTAAAAAATGAAAAACGAACAAAATGATATTCACGTCCACTGAGAATAATGTTTTTAATCAGCTACATAAAGGCAAGTATTTTCTTTCTTTTTTAAACTTCCCGTTATCTATAAATGAAAACCAACTGACTTCGAGCATTTCTTTCTAAACTAATCATAATTTATTACTTCCTGCCATCTTGCTCAGTTGGCGTGGGGGGGAGGAAATGTAGATTTTTGGCCGGAAAGTAAGAAAAGTGTCGTTTTAACAATTTTCCTCACAGTTCTTTCATTTTTTTCTCTCCATAAGAACCATCCTCGTGTCTTAACGAAAATATTTTTTAAAAAATTAGCCGAATCGGTCGAGCCGTTCTCTAGTTTTGCGATTAGCAGCGCATTTCGTGGTCCATTTTTATTAATATGGATGTTACAAGAGGGCGAACGCGTGAAGATGTGCTGAAGGAGAGAGTGTTGGTTCTGGTTGATAAGGAGCTTGGTGGTAGCCGAGTTGATTTGGAGAGGGAAATATTCTGATGTTCGCTGTGGCGCTTTCCAAAGCTCTGCGTGCTTCTGAGCATTCGCTCACTCTGCTATATAAGGGATGGGTTGCTGCAATTTGGCAGTTCCTCTCGAAAGAGTAGTGACTTGTGGTATGAGTGATTACTTTTCTTGCTTGTTATTAGTGAGCTGTGTTTACATTTGCAGTTAATGTTGAATAATTCAGCTCGTTGTGATTTACTATTTGCTGTGCTATACAATATCTGTTTTGCAATCTGTGTTTATTGCACGTAAGGCTTGTATTTATGCTGTTAGAGATTGTTGACTGCTGGATTGTTTTTATCAGAAGTTTTCCTTTATCAAATCATCCTGTAAATAGCTGTAAATAAATTTGTTTATGCTTTTCTCAAGTAAAGTTCATTCAATCCAAACCCCCTACCTAAAAATGTAACAATATCCATATTGCATTATACAGAATCATATTACAATGTATTTGTATCTGATATTATGAGCTGTAGGAAAGTACCATTTAAGCGTTATTACCTCTGACAAAAAATTATAAAATGCACAATTGCCGTTACATTCATATCTGAAATACACCAAAATAAGCTTTAAAAAAAACTGATAAAACTAAAACAGTTTAATCAAGTGGTGTTTCATTCTGCATATTTGAAGTCAAATGAATATGAATTGCAAGAAAACAGGTTATAGCACATTATGATTATGTCATTCAATATGTTAAAAATATATAACAAAAGTCTGAATGTTTTCAAAATTCTCTATATCTTTTAACAGAATAAACAAATGATATATGTTTTTCCCAGGTTAATCTCTATAGCCTATGGTCAAATTGGTTTCATACAAGCTTCAGCTGGTTTCTTTGTGTACTTCGTGATTATGGCCGAGAATGGGTTCATGCCATCTAAGTTGCTGGGACTCAGGAGTCAATGGGATTCTAAATCTGTTAATGATCTGCAAGATTCTTTTGGGCAGGAATGGGTATGTATCTTTTCATTTCATTAAATGCTGCAGTAATAGGAAAATAGTTGTTCAAAAATGTCTGCAAAATTTATCAGATAGTGCATTTATCTGTGAAGAAATCAAATTTCGAAAATACAACACACGTTACAAAAGGTATTTTTGGATGTTATTAAAAATTTAGCCTCAAATAATTTATAATATTGTGGTACATCTATTTGTGTGGATTAAAAAAATTGGGGCTATTTAATTCATTGCATTATTTTATAAACTTCTTCTCTTTTTTTAAGTAAATTGTGCTTAACTTAGTGATTAACATTAAAATTCTTTGAATTTATTATTTTTTATATTAATTTAAAGCTTGGAATGATCAAACCAAGCTTTAAATTTAAATGATTTGGTATTGAACTCTTTATATATTAAATTAATACCAGAAATATGCTTGTTAACAAGTTTTAACAATAACTAGACTGCCTACTGGAGTAAATTGGTTCATAAAATGTAAAGATTTTTTATGAGCTACCCAGCTATTCAATTCATTATGCCTAAAATTTTTATGAATATGATGAGAAGGATTTTTCCAGCTTAGCAACTATTTTACAACTGATTTAAAAAGGCATAAAAGACAATGATTTGCATTATAGAAAATTTTTAATTTTAACTGCTGTAGAGTATTAATTAGTATTTAAATTTAGCAATAGGGAAAAGGGAATTTTTTTATATATATAATTTTTATTATTATTTATAACTAGCCACCTTTGGTGACCATTCAGTTTGCCAGTTTTAATGCCGACTAAAGGGTTAAATCAATTTTTTATATATAACTTGGTCCCATAATAAGTTTTTCAGTAAAATATTTTTAAGCCTCAAATTTCGATAGTCATATAATTCACCTATACTATTATGTAGGCCTTAAGCAGTCCTGATCTTTGAGCTCTGCATCTCTCTATAATTTTCTATCTGTGCACGTAAAATTCAATTTTAAATTAAGGTGGAAATGATGAAATTTCAATTGATATAAATACCTCTTTACTCATTCGAACCATGTCTTTAAATAAAACTAAGAACTGAAAGCAGAGTAGTCCAACGTTGAAGTTTTATGTTCAATACAGAAATTGAAACATTATAAATTTTTTTTATAATTTGTAATATCTCAAGGAATTATTCAGTAAAATTTCACAGATTAAATAAAACATCCAGTTTTTAATTTTATTTTTAGATGTACATAAATTCTCTCAATAATATTTTATTATTATTTTTGGGGGGTTTAAAAATACATATCAAAAAATTACAGTTTAAATTCCTTTCGTCTTATAGATTAATATTCTGTAAAATATTCTTAATTTATCAACTTCTAAATAAAAATTTCTATCTTCTGCGATCAAATCTGACTGATTTATTCAGTTCTGAATATTGCAAGTTTAGAACAATCATCATTTTCATAATCTGGACCAATTATTTTAGAGAAACCCTGATTGGCTTCTTTGAGATCTTGATAAAGTGATCTTAAATTGTCAATTTTTATCGAATAGTTATATTGAAATTTTCATAGATCGATCAGCTTTGATGATTGATTTAGTTTATTAGAGTGCCATTTTTTTAAGGACTTATTCTCTCTAGAATATTTTGTTAAACATGACTCGCAGAGCAGATGATATATGTAAAAATTTAAAAGCCGTAAATCATCAGCATTTTTTTCCTCAATCTACTAATTATATATTTTACTAATACCATTTGTTAAGAAATGTATGTCTCTCTCAATAAATTGTTAAAAAATACAATTAAATTAAATGTTTAAAAATTCATTAGAAATAGTTTTAATTTATAGATCAAAACATCAGTATCATTGAAAAGCTAATTTTTTTAGCTTTAACTTGATGTAAAAATCAATTTTGTGCTGGATAATTTTCGGAAGTTATATCGAAAAAACTCCAAAATTTCGTTTATTTTTTTAATTAAAAGTTTAATTAAAAATTTCAAAAAGCGCTCTGAGGTGCACATTGCCCCCCTCCCAAGGTATACATGTACCAAATTTGGTTGCTGTAGGTCGAACAGTCTGGCCTCTACAGCGCCAACAGACACACACACACACATTGTGCTTTATTATAAGTAAAGATTTGAAGATAAATTTTGTACCTCAGGAGATAATAAAAAATAGCAGTCCTTGGTTATTGAAGTAACAATTGCATTCAACAGTGTTTATTATCATTAACAGCAGCAAAACTTTTGGAATAATGCAATTGTGTAAATGAACCTAATAGTGCTTAAAGAATATAAAAAAATTATTGAAATTAGTTATTAGAAGAAAAATTTTCCATTTCATATCAAGCATACAAAATGATTTTTATTTATTAACTAGCAATGTAAATTATTCAAATACACATAATTGCACAGTGTAAAATTATTTCATTATTGAGGAGGAGATGGATTCCAGTTTTAACACCATTTTTTATTTCAGAAATATTTTATATATACTTTATTCAAATTTATTCAAGAAATGAAAATACCTAAAGTATTCAATAATTTTGCTTCTTTTCTACAGACCTACTTCCATAGGAAAACTTTAGAATATACATGCCACACTGCCTTTTTTGTAGCCATTGTCGTTGTGCAATGGGCTGATCTGATCATCTGTAAGACTAGGAGAAATTCTGTTGTACATCAAGGAATGAAGTAAGTTTTTAATAACTGATATACATTTTTTAAAATCATTTGTATGCAGACTTCGTTGAAAAAGAAGTATTCAGTTACAATAAAGATTCTACAGATTTTTTTTTTTAAAATCGTATTATAAAGAAAAGGCTTAGTTGTTACTTATAGTTTGTTAGAATGTGCATGGATTAAATGTGCATGAGTGTTGATCAAGATTGATATCCCTAATTTAGTATCTGATGATAAACAAGCTAGATTATAAAATAAATTACAAGCCACAATTTATAATGCTAATTTAATGAAAAGGCAATATTGATTTAGAAGTTATTTAATTTTCCTAATTAAGACATTTACTGAAGTTATGAACATCAAAGCTATAGTATACATAATTGTATAAATGATGCATATATGTTTTATATAAAAAAGACAATATATTGAAAATTTTCTTTTATAACACAGTTATTCTTCTGATATCTCTTTGTGTAATATGCACATTCTATCACTTCGTTAAATGTTTGTTCATTGTGTTGCTTATTACAAGTGTAAAAGAGTTAGTAACTTTAACACGTTTTTTTATAAAATAACATTTCCATGAAGTTTCGTCACATTATTCTTCTCACTTTTAATTTTATGGGAAGATCTTTCATTTTAAAACTTGTCTTTTTTTTAGGTAAAAATTATCATAATTTTTCAAGACCTATTCTAACATATATTTTTTTGTATCTTTCCATTTATTATTTGTTTTGATTGCTGCATTATTCGTGGGAAGAAAACTCTGTTCTGCAATACAATCAATTAACAAAATTTCAGCAAACTTTCGATTTAATTGTGCATATTCATCTTTGTTTCAAGAGTTATAACTTTGTACAAATTTTCAAAGTGGGATATTTTAAAGTACACCTTTGATAAATATATATATAAGAAAACATAAAATATTCAACACTCCAATTATCTTGAATAATCAGAGAGCAATAAATATCATGTGCGAATAATTTTGATAGAAGTAAATAAATTTGAAATGATTGTAAAAAAGCAAGACCATATGCTATCTAAGAAATACAAAAAAAGAGTTGAAATGATTGTACTAGATATTTGACATCTGCAAATGGGCTCCTGGATTAACGTCATTTTATATTTTTGGAAGAATTTAATTAATCACAATAACAACTTGGGCAAATTATTCCTTTCCATGCACATAGACATTTCTTTGCAGAAGATATTTTGAAAGCTATATCTGTTTTCTATGGCATTCGAATTACTAAATACTTATGTAAACAAAAATAATTTAAAAAAAAAATTAATCTGATATATATTAGATGAATATTTTTAAACACTTTTAGTGCAACTTGTATTTGTAAAACTGTTTCTATGTGTTTGTAGTATGATTAGAATAAATATTTTGTCACTAAAATTCCATATATTGAAAGTACTCTTGCAAGTAATTGCAATATAAATAGGTAATAAGTAATTATTATAGGTGTAATTGTATTGTAATATTATATAGGTAATTATATTGATAATTCTACTACCCGAGCAATGTCGGGTACTGGAATGCTAGTTGCAATATAAAAAATAAATGTCATTTATTTATTTATTCCTTTGTAGGAATCACATCCTTAACTTTGGTCTTGTGTTTGAGACTGCCTTAGCTGCCTTCCTTTCTTATTGCCCAGGAATGGACAAAGGTTTACGTATGTTCCCTCTCAAGTAAGTTTACATCCTGCAGTATTTTCCCTGTATCAATGTAATGTATATGATATGATATATATTGCATTCTCACATTTGGCTCCAAAATTGAATTAAATGAACAAAAACATAGTTTTGAGAAATAAGAGATGTGTGAATGTTTTAGTAACCCAAAACAGAGCACATTTTAAATCCCTGGTAAATTGGTCAATTTAATTTTGTATTTCAATACTTTTTTCATATGTTGATACTCTATTTCTTATTATCATCTTTTTCATAATGCATTTGCATATATTTCTCGATTATGACACTAAACTATGTGTTCTCCATATTACATACTATTGAAGCAGATTATTACTAGTATTGAAATTACAAAGTGAACATAATGAAACATAAACTGATAAATTTTGTTTCATACATCATTGGAATTATCCTAATATTTTAAAATTGAAAGCATTTTGTTATTTTTTGCAAACTTATTTCTTTTTATGGCAACCTGGAGAATAAAACCTTCTCTCAACCTGGTGGACCTTGGGAATTGCTCTAGTCAGAAATCTGCTTCTGGTTATGGTCACTTTCATAGGCTTTACAGGGCATGCGTATTCCTTTTCCTTATATGCTACTATTCTTTTGACCATTTATCTCAATTTTTACATCTAGCTTTGTCTAAACTTTTCTTTTTAACAGAGAAAATTATGAGCAAAATTATACCTCCTTTAGTCAATATTGTTACAAACGTGCGAGTGGCACGAAAATGTGTCAAAAATGGCAATGTTTGGCAAGGAGCCTCGCGCCAGCTTGATTGGTTTGGCGAAAGGAATAGTCTAGTAGCCACTGGATTGTGCACGTTGTTTTGAGAATGTTCACGAGATTCGGTGCACGTGCTTCCTCGGCTATATAAGGACGAGTAGCCGGAGTGAGTGAGTTAGTTGGGTTTGCTCTGAAATAAAAAGCGTCTCGCTGGACTAAAGGATTTGTGAGCTGTGCTTACCTTTGCTGTAAACGCTGTATTATTGAGCTCGCTGTGATTTACTGTTGCTGTTCTATACGATAGCTGTTTTGCAGTCTGTTTCATTGTGCATAAGACTTGAATTTACGCTGTAATTAACTGTTGACTGCTGAATTGTACTTATCTAAAAATTTTACTTTATCAATTACCCTGTACATAACTGTAAATAGTTGTAAATAAATGTTTGTGCTATCCTCAAATAAAGTCCATTCAATCCGAACCCGCTAAGCTAAAAACGTAACAATATGAACTTGTTTGTAAGTATTAATTGCACTTGTAATATAACTATGACCAGAATTAATTAATGTATATTTAAGAATCATCATTAAATTGTGTAATTAAATTAGTGATATGTAATAATAGTGAACAAATCAGAGTTAAATATCTGAGATGCAAAGCAAGAATAAAGACACAAATGAGTCAGTCACATATCTGCTTAGCTGGAGACAGCAGTAAGAGAAGTAATTTTATATAATCAACAGCCCTATATATAACATACATACTGAACTCACGGAACCATCTATTGGCACATAGTATATTCAAAACTAACATTTCACCCAGTCAATTTGTTATTCAATAATTTATCCTTCCAATATCTAAGGAATTTATATACTGAATGTCATTAGAATTCATCAAGGGTTGCATAACTATAAATTTTAAACAGATATTTAATATTACATATACAGTGTAGAAAGTCTCGCTATATGTAACAATATTTAATACTTATAATTAATATATTGATTTATGTAAAGAATCTCTTTGTACTAAATCAATAACAATACACTTTTTCAGCTATTTTTTTTCTTGTCTGCTACAAATTTTTGAGGAAAGCTTTTAATCTGTAAGATTTCTTTTAAAATGCTTAAAATTTTATACAATCCCTAGTAGCACACAAATATTGTACAATATTGAAAAATATTCACAATATTGTTTAATATTGTAGAATATTGTTTAATATCATATAATATCGCACAATATTGAACAATATTATGCAACAGGATGTGCTACCTGGGATGGTGTCAGCCCCAAGTAAAAGTGATTGGATTTTATTGCAATTTAACATTACCTTCCCTATTGTATACAAGCTTGTTTATTTCTTTTACACTATAAAGACAAGCAGAAATGGCAAAACAAGGCACTGTTTGTAGGCTTTCCTCATCACTCAACTTGTTTTTCTAAGAACAAAGTGTGTATGTTGGCATAGCTATGTTAGTACTCTATCCAGCAGATTGTTGGGCCCTGTAAATTATTAAATACAGCACAAATATATTTTGGAAGTAAAAAATGTACACTTTGGAATGTTTTTTTTTTTTTTTACTTAAAAATTAAGTGACAACTTTTATTTACTATATGAAGCCTCGAAAATGTTATGGATCAAAACAGATTAAAATGTCATTTTAAGATTTTAAAATGGCCTCTTTAATGATTCTAATTGAAGGGTTGAGTAAATTTTTCCTAAATTTTGTTAATTTTCAATTTTTTCCTCTAATCTTCTACAATTAATTAAATAGTTGAACTGAAATTCAAACCATTTTCATTGCTTTATCGCATGCTTTTTGTCTATTGTTAAAAGTTAAGGAACAATTTTGTTTATTATTTGTATGATTTGTCTAATGAATTAGAAAATGGAGTTACAGTATCGTGAAATTTAGAAAATGAAGGATCGAACTGTTTTATTTTTATTAGCACTATGAAATATAGGATAATTCTTTATCTTGGCCCTTATTTGAAAGGATTTCAAAGTATATAAAGGTTTTGAAATTATGTGTTTAGAGATTTTTTTCTTGGTGGAATCTTGAATATTAAATTGAACGATGTACTGTCCGTAGGATATTTAATTAAAAGTAAAAATAACCAGTGTTCCTTACAAATTAGCTGATTGCTAAAAACCGCTGGTTCATCAATAAGATATATGATAAATATCATTTAAATTTATTTGAAAGAATAAAAAATATTTAACAATATGTGGCACAGAAATTTAAAACAGATATAAATATTAATTCAAGAACCACGTATTCTCATGAAGGAAATTGTAGGTGTTTCAACAACTTATAAGAGTATAGAAAATTTGACAACCACAATCCTACAATACTTATCATAACATGTCATCTTAATTATTTGGGCAATAAAAGGAAATTTAATAGCTCTAAAAATTCACATTAATTCTTATCCATCAAGTTTCATTAACTTCAGGCATCTGCAACACATCTTTTAATCTAGAGTGTGCATTCTGCTAGACTATGTGTATTTTGACTGGACTAGCATCCTAAATATACCAAGTTATAAATTAAACAGATCTTATATTTGTAATTCATATTCCTTTTTTTATTATTTTTTTAATACTCTCATTCTAATTTGTCCTTTTTCCCATTTAAATGCTCATGTAACTCAGCTGATTATTTTTGTATTCATTCAGAATTGTTTTTTTAATTCACTTGTGTATACAATATTTAGAATTGCTATTTGTGTAAACATTGATATATTTTTAATAAAGAATTTTGCAAAGCCATTTTACACTCTTAAAACTGGTAAGATTATCTCTGGTTATAGGCAACAAGAATTTAAGATCATGTAATCTGTAAATATTTATATATATATTTCTAATAATTTCTACCTCATCAAAACTGCCTTAGAAAATTTAGTGTATAATTTTAATATGTCTTAAGTTTTAAAATCTCAACTTCTTTTTAATAGGATAAACTGGTGGTTCCCTGCAATCCCGTTCTCTATATTGATCTTTGTATATGATGAAATCCGTCGTTTCATCATCAGACGTAATCCCGGAGGCTGGGTTGAGAGTGAGACCTACTACTGATCGCTGTCCAACAGCAGAAGCATCGTCATCATCTCATTCATTACACTCATCAGTTGCATCTCTTTTCGCTTTCTTTTTATTTTTACTCCTTCCATTGATAGGCCTAGTCCAAAAGCATTTATATTTCTATGCAAGGGACTGTAAAGTATTAAGTTAGGATCAATTGTGCTTCATGTAGGTTCTTCGAAACTGAATGACAAACTTTTATTCTTGCCTCCTTTACCAACATTTAAAGTGATTGCATCATCAGATTGAATTAGATTCAGTCATCTGTTTTGCAACAATCAATTTGAGATAAGTTATTCATGTGAAAGGGTTATTTTAAGTCAAGTCACTTTATCATAAGTAGTTTTACAATCGAGGCAAGCTCTCTAAAACTTTTCTTTCTGTTTCTCAGAATCAGTGGTTTATTATTTTTTTCTTTCATTAAAAAAATCATATCTTGAAGGCAGGATAAGCTGTTTGACTCAGTTTTGGTTTAATACTCAGGGGAAGACTGAAAACAGCTGTCTTTGCCTTTTATTATAGCATAGTTTATTGCAGTTATAATTTTTGCATTTTCTTAGTTTCCTTTGCTTTCAGCAATGTTTTCTGAAATAAAATGTAGTTGCTTGATTTTTTTAAAAAAATATTTATATTTCTAATAAAATTGGACATTACTGTTAATGTTCCTTGCATAAATTAAGCTTTCATATGTGCTAGAATTTATTTAAATTATATCTGCTCTATTGATTAGAAATTTTAGTGTCCAAATGAATGGAAAATTTTAGTTTCCATTTTCATCTTTATGAATGAAGATTTTATTTAAATTGCCTCTTATAAAAAAAATTATTGAAATTTTTTCTGAAAATTTTAATGTGAATTTCTTTAAACAGATATCAATAGACATTCTAAAATTATGTATTACAAGAAATCTATTTTTTTAAATAACTGAATCTCAAAATTAAGAATTTTTTTTGCCAACTTTGTTTTATTCATATAAATACTTATTACTTAATTTAAATAATGTTGTCTAACCATGTTTAAATTTGATTTTTAAAATTTTCATTTTGATTATATGTAATTAACTCTTTCAATTATTGTTAATGGGAAAATCATTTTTAACAATTCTGAAATTTATAACTTGCATTGTTTACTGTTAAATTGCTAAATCAAAGCAGTGACTTTGAGTTGAATCATTCAGCCAAGGCAAGTTTTGATTTGAATCATTTAATCGAAGCAGTTTTGTATCCCTAAGTGCTTCTTACAAGGCTAAAATATGCTAAATTTTAATAATATGTGCCTTAATTTTATAAACTATAAATGTTGCAACATTGCATTGGTTGCATTTATGATTCATTAAAACCCATCTGTTCTACATTTCTCATCTAGTTGGCATTCCTGTTGAGACATTTAGAGGTCAGATATTGTGTGTCAACTCCTGTTAGGGAACCACTCAAGTGTTTTACGTGTGTCCTTATTTAACAATAAGATTTGTTTCACAAGACTTTGATATTGTTGCAAAATTTTCTGAAGACCTGTTGTTGCCACTAATGATTAATAAAATATCGTACATTTTTCTGGTGTCTTTCTTATTTATCAGTTTAATCTCATACACTAAAAATGAAACACATTTTCTAGTTGTTGGTTTCTTAATTTATATACTTGATTTAAGAACACTTAAGGCTTCATTGTACCATACACAGATGCAGATTTAAATAATATAAAGTCACAAGTGCTGAAACATTTTGAGGGTCCTTCTCGGTAAAGTATTAAAAAGAAAGTAACATAAATTAACTATAGTACACGAATAGGAAATTCAAATAAGAAGAAAGAGAGACTTGGAGAACATATTTTGAACTTATAAAGGTTTAAAAAATAATTTGCAGTCGCAGTGTTTTGATTCTGTGATAATTTTACATAACACTTTTTCTTCAAAAAAAAAAAGCAAAGGAGAAAATTCTATATATCAAACAAAAGGGAATATCATGAATAATTAAATTTTCCTTTGGATAGGATATATGTCCAAATAGATTTTGAGGCTTGTATAGATCTCGAGGCATGAGGTGACTGCCTCCACAGCATATGCGGAAAACCACCACTGCCCTTACATTAAATAATCATTTTAAGTTTGTCCTACAGGACCTTGAACTCTAAAGAAAAAAATTAACAAAAAATCATGCAGCAAATTTCCTATGCTTCTTTCCATTTCATGATTGCTAAAGATCGTGCTTATTTAAATTTAATTATATTTGCGTATTGGTTTTTGTTTGTGGAGGGACAGGTTTATTATTGTTCAATATCTTTTAAATTTATTTAAAAATTAAAGGCTAATGCATGTCATATAAAATCGTTTTTAAACAAGTAACCATAGAGTACTGAAGTTGATAATCAGCTGCCGCTAAATGACATTTATGGAAGAATTTGTTCAAAGAAACATTACATTTATTGCAGTTAGAAGCGTTTCTAGATAGAATGGGGTCTACAGTAAACTGTTAAATTGGGGCCCTTAAGAAATTACTTATCACTAATTGTAAAAAATATTTTATTTTGTAAGATGACTGATAATTCTTGAAAATTGGAGCCTTATGTTAAAAGAACTTACTGGATGAAGAAAATTGCATCTATTTATTTTTTTACGAAATCTTTTTATTAATAATATGCTACAAATAAGAATTGAGCTTTTATTTTTCATTCTTGAAAGGTATGACTGTAGCAATTTCCTAGTATTTGTAACACTCCATGATGAGACAGGCCCCACCATTTAGTTATGCTACTTTGAACAATTTTTAATATTTAACTTTCTAAACAGCTTTAAAGCTGTAGTTGAATCAGTAACTTCCTCAATGAAATTCTTATAAAAATTATTTTATTGGTGTTTTATAACGGCGCTTATATTTTATAATTTTTTTCCTACTTTTGCATCCATTATATATATATATATATATATATATATATATATATATATATATATAT
>JAOUZG010017540.1:2320710-2388213 GCA_026289955.1 Argiope argentata
ATATATATATATATATATATATATATATATATATATATATATATATGAATTGAAAATACTAATTTAAATACGTCATGCCTTTTGTTCTGACACTCATGTATGTATGTGTAATTCTCAGCTTTCTTGTGATTACAAACATTTCTGCACTAATTAATAAGACTGAAATTAATTAAGAAAGACTAATTAAGAAAAATTGAAATTAATTTTCAAATTAAATGAACTTCATAATAGGAGAATTGATGCCTTCTCAAATGATATAGACGAAAATTATATTTTTTAAATCAATTTTCTTCAAAACATCAATTTTTTCTATAAGAATTAAGATTTAAAATGTGAAGGCATTAGAAAAGTACTATATAACCTCTAACTTACGGACGGTACAACTGCTTTATCAAGATGATTATTATTTTTTTTAACTTTTCCTTACTGGTCTGTGTACCAGTAACGAGTTTGGATTTCGTTCCCCCACTTGAACTTTCCGAGGAACCGTAATTACCTCATAAAAGTCTCTGCCCTTTTGTGCCATAACCCTTAGGGTCAGGAGATTTTGTGCAGCTGTAGTTTTAATCATTGTTGGTGCTAGTGAGTTTTGGGAATCCTGCTTTGGCGGCATTCTTTTATCTGCTATCTTTCTTCACTGAATGCCCGCATTCAAAGTAACTTTTCCGCGTTTGGGTTCCCGCAACCTAAAGGTTAAAATGAAATTTCATTCAGATACTTTTCCATCTGTTTTTCAAAATGTGTTAAATATAAAACAAATCAATGTTCAAAATTCCTATTGATTAAAATTGGTGCGTGGGCAAAAGGATTACTGAAAATTAGCAAATGTTTTGTGCTTGGGAGGTCTGTCCTTCTTTCTCCCACTTCGTGGATTTACTCATTTTACCTCCTTTAGTTCCGCACTCCAATTCCAGGAAAACGATCTGAAGAAAAAGATCATTATCTTTCTTTTAAATAGGTAATTACCTAATACATGCGGAGATTCGAATAGGTTTTTTCCATAATGACTCTTTCTGATATTTGCAGGTTTATTTAGTTTTCGGCTTATTGCATCTTTAAAAGCTATAGTTTTAAATAAAAAGAAACAATTGGAATGAGAATTATTTTATTTTATTATTTAATCAATTCGAAATTGATAATTTTTAAGAATCTCTTTTTTAAACCTCTGGTGAATATATTTGATTCCTTAATCTTGATTGTGGTTATTGTAAATTTCAATTCAAAATGTTCTCAAAATATAATTTAGCTGACTTAATGTTAAAAAAATAAATGAAGTTAAATACAAAGTCGGTGGAGACTATGCGATTTTATATAAAAAGGAGAGTTCATAAAGTATTCTGAAAATGTGTTTAAATGACATTTGAATGGACACTAGGGATTTTTTTAACTGATTTAAAATTTTATTCCAGGCAATGATGTTAATTATTAAACTTGTCGCTTATTGTATAATATCGTCTGTTATAATTTGAATTTTAATGCAGTTGTACATCTTATAGTCTTACTTAGTTATTGTTTAATTGTAAAATCAAATTATTTTCTTCTTTATTTTTATGAACACAAAAGAATATATGCATTCACTTAATGATAATGCATTTGGAAATTTAACCCATAGAAAAATTGTAAAAATGTTAAAAGCTCAAGCCCTTCTACGGTAAACTTGCAGAATAGTGTAGTAGAATAAGACTATTAATAAGAAAAAAATTTAAAAAAAAAATTATTTCGTAAAAACCTTATTTTTCTGGAGCTTACGAGAAGCAAACTTTGTATTGGAGACATTTTACTATGAAGAAATGTGTATGATAATGGCAGGGAAAATAATTAATATTTTAATTCATTAATGGTTATAAAATATTTTAACACTCTTTTTTTCGATACTATGAAATCAGACCAGTTTTAGTTATTCTTAAAAATACACACGCACAAATTAATAGCAGAATAAGAAATAAATTCATCCCATATGAAAATTATGCAAATATATACATTTTTTGGGTTTTTTTAGGATATAAGTCTTTCACCATAATTTTGAGAAATAATTTTACCATTGTATAAAATAAAAATGTTTTAATAAGTATACATTTTTTAATAAGTTCAAAAGATCGAACACGTTTGATTTATGAAAGCTAGAACCTCATCAAAGCAAAAATTATAAATATATTTTTAAGCAAGTTTTATGCAGTGTTATACATAAAAATTGAAAAACGATTTCCAATTCCCACAAAGAATTGCTGCGTTTTGAAATTATAAAGTAATTTTAATTTTTCTTAGAAATAGAAAAAAAAGAATGATCTATTCTCACAAAGCGAAAATACGACGCGATAAGCATCAGTGACGCTGTTTCTAGGTGGCAGGAACTAATTTTCCTCTATTGTCCAGAAGGGAAAAACAATATCTTTACTAAATCTGTGACACTTAAACATAGTAAACAACGTAGCAAATATCAAACTATGTTGGAAATGGAAAAATGTAATTTAAAAAGAATCTTTTTTCAGAGCAATGAATAAATATATTACGTCATCCATTCTTTAAAATTATATTTAAAACAGGCATTTTAGAAAAAAAAAGTTGTTATATATTTTTTCAAAATATTTTTTAAAGAATACAAAAAGCAGATAAAGTGAATATAAAATTAGTTATGCTTAGAATAATCCATTTATCTAATGATTATTTCTAATTCTATACAAGAAAGGAACGATTTCTTTTACAACGATCTTTGAAATCACATCCATTGAACTATGTATTTTTTTATGAGAAATATTTACATGAAACCTTTTTTTTTTGTTCAAAATATGTTTCACAAAAATGAATATAAGATCTCTTTATTGTATAATGCGTAAAAAATAACCAATTTTAAAAAAAAATGTTAATATAAAATTAATCATCCCCCAGTTAATGCACCATGAAACCTCATGATAAACACTAAACAATGCTTCGTTGTCAAAAACAGCAAAAAATGAGATAGAATTATCAAAAACTGCAATTTGAAATTTAAGTAAATTAATCGCAATATTGTGTAGATATTTCAATTATGTTAATTTTACCTTGGACCACTGAAAAATGTATTGAATAATAATTAAAAAAAATGTATTCATAATTCTTAAAAATTAATACTCGATAGTCTTAATTTTTAATGAATGTGACAAAAAGACATTGAAGGAGTCGGTTGATTTCAATTTTATGTAAAATCTTAAATTATAGTAATATAAAATCTTAAAGTTGGCTGTAGGCAAATGTGTTGTAAGTGGAAGAGGAGTACAAAGAATAGTGTTCTTTCAACCTAAAATCGCAAATTGTTACAACTCCCCGCGTTGACAATATACTATCTCAAAACGGCCTGAGTCGACAGCTCTGAAAGAAAAGAAGGGTATCGGGTGATCCCCGACCCTCCAGGGGAAGGAAAGGAACTCCTAGAAACACAAAGCATTCTTCCCTTGTGTCCTCAATGTTCCGTCTCCTTAACTCTCTAACTCCCAAGGCGGCCGAGACGGCTCTACATTCAGACATCCACGAAACGGCCGAGTGGCCGAATCGCCACCTGTTTATTTTCTTCCCCCTTTCTTAGCGGGGTCGTAAGACTGTGAGGGTGGTTGCTTCCGTTTCAAATGTCACTGTTGATTAGTATCTTCTGAAAGTGTTTGAGGGTAGATGCTTAATTTACCGTGCGCTTTCTGCCCGACAGCCGCTAAACTCGCTTGTTCAAATGCTGGGATATATATCTCGAACTCTTATCTCTTCTCTCCTTTTCGATCTCTCCTTTTTTTTTTAGTATTAGGTGATAAACTTTGAAACTAAGCAAAAGTCCTGTTCAGCCGTAAAAATGAATTTCTCAGAAAATATAATTAATTATAGCGAAATAACCCGAATTCACTTAGATAGATTTAGTTGTTAGATAGATTTTATGTTTGGAATATCTTATTCCCACACATAGTAAGGGAATAATTAGTGATAGTTTTACAAATAAAATTCATTCGATTCCTTTATCATTTGGATTTAAACACAGGTTTACGATTTCGTAGTTTCTTCAGAAGATTAAGGACTTGATCAGCCATTTGAAGAAAAAAAAATTAAAAAAAAGGAATTTCTTGTACATATACTATGAAATGAATGCACTGTTTCATGAAATTATACAAAGTTAAACTCCCAGTGTACACTTTTTTTCATTTCTGAAATCCTGCGAGTATAACACAAAATCTAAAAAAAAAGATTAAATTGAAATCTGCCATGCATATTTCAATGCATCATGTCAGAACATCATTTCTTCAACGGCCAAGCACCACGCGCTCGTGCGAGTCAAATTATATTTTTATTCATTTCAATTGTTTTATTGAATGAGTCACTTTAGAATTGCAAACGATTCAGAAAACCTTTGAATCGCATTGATTGTTTAAAAAATATCACATTTCCTGTTTATTTCATTTCCTATAATCACGTGCTACAAAATGACATTTTCTAGGTTTTATTTGCTGTAGTCATCAACTAATTATTTTTTTAATCACAGCTTTTGTAAATTCAATAGTAACGCGTTATTTAAAGCGTATTTTCGGAAATGCTCGTGCAGATAATAAAAATTTTCTTTTTCGCCTACGGATTTTTGTTGATGCCAAAAACCTCATCCCATCAACAGCATATATTTTGACATGATAAAATGTAATAAATAAATGCCAAAATTAGAATTTCTAGCATTGTTTCAAAAATCATTTAACTTAAAGAAAAACATCGAAAAGTATGTAAAAATAATAGATTAAAAAATTAATGAATAAAAATGTTTATTGTTTCAGAAAACTGCTTAAATTAGTTATTTTTCGAAGCTCAATCTCCCCCATACCAATTCTTGAAACAGTTTTAATTATAAAATAAGACTCTAAATATTCCTTTCTTAAAAAAAATTGCTGATCGTTTGAAAATTGACTGATAATATATCTTTTGAACAATGTTTAAATCAAAGACCATAATTTTATAAAAATGCTACCAACGTTCTCTTTGGTTAGAATTTCAGAATTTGACTGCTGCATTCATGAAATAGTTCATTTTTTCTGTAATATTCATATTTTGTTATTTAACAGCTATTAAGGATATACAGAGTCGTTTGGAAGGGAAAGCAGAAGTTTTGATTTAGATAGTTTTGGCAGTATAACTGCAAAATTTTAAATGATATATATATCAACAAGAAAAATATCTTATCTACAAAATATTATTTACCCTGGGTTACTATTCTGTCATTTTAAATCATTAAATTTTAGTAAATCTTTAAAATTTGCATTAATAATGAACTTATTTCTTAGATATGGACCTACTTATATTTTAATATGTTTTAAACACTCTAACATTATTCTCTTATTCAACATTATTATAACATTATTCAAAAATAAATGAAAGTAATTGCTATGAAAATAAATTAATTTAACATTTTATAAATTTATAGGATTTATAAGACTTATTTTTCAAAATTTATAATAATTTTTAAGTACTTACAATGAGTTATGTCTGTTAATAACTCTAAAATAAAGCGAGAGAAAAATCTCAAATGATTGAATTTTCCGAAGCAGCAATAAATTTAATGGATATGCAAGTATACTATTTCAATGTTATGCTTCAACATCAAATGCATCTTCCCTTAAATTATTAAGTTGTAATCAAACACAAATATTAAAAAAAAAACTTGAACTTCTGGAAAATCTTTAGGCGAAATTATAAAGTGTTATTAAAATTTGTATACAGCCCCTTATTCTTCAGCAGTAATATGACTACATGAACAGCGTGAGGCCAGTGCTCTCCCCAGTCTGCAAATGAACTCTTGACCGCAACAAGGGGGAGGGAAATGTTTATCTCTTGCTTCTTATACTTTCGGCCGTTTTGGTTTTTAAAAGAACTGCGTTTCAAAGAGCCACGGAATTCAGAGGGTTAACGGGAAAAAAGATAAAAGGAGAATTCTGTGAAGGGATTGAAAAATGACCCGACTGGTTATTCCTGGAATAATCCTAACGCTGAATTACAAATCACTGAAATCTATCGGAGCAGTGACTTCTCACTTTCCGATAATTTTCACTGTAAAGTGATTAGTCACCCCTCCCCCTCAATTATAGCGACCTTGACTTTCCAATATTTGTATTGGACAATCTGCTATTCTATGATCCTTATTATTGCCTGTGAAATGAGTAGTAGCGTGACCTCCAAAAGAAGGCCTGTTGGCTTTCAAGTTCATTTACTTCGCAGGCGCCATCTATTGGTAGAATTTAGAAATAAAATAAAAAGTTTAAAGGAATGACATTTAATTTTAATTCAACTTTTTAAGAAAATTCTTTACTGTAATAAATAAATGAAATAAATAATATTTAAAAAGAATTTAAAAAATAAGCTAAAATAGATAAATTAATTTGACCACTTGTTTCTTATGTTATTAAATTAAGTATTAATTAAAATTAATAAATTTTAAATTTAATTATAATTAATAATTTTAATTAATAATATGATTGAAATAACAGATATTTGGAACAAATATTTAAAAATAGCAATAGCAAAATTATTTGTTACTCAAAAAAAGGTGGATTATGCATCTCTAGTTTGGACTATTTAATTCCCAGAGGGATGAATTTTTTTATTCTTTAAAACCTAGAAATTAAATATTTAGTGATTTGGAAATGACTAACGCTGTCGATCTGCAATGAATTTTTGCATCTGTCCGGCTAGAAATGCATTTGAAAAAATTTCAAACATAGCTGAATTTGTTTCGATTTTAAAGCACATTTTTCATTCGGATATTCCTAATTTATACATAATCTTTAATATGAATCTGAATAGAAAGAGTTCAATTTTTTAAATTTTTATTTGAGATTATTCGTTAAACGATTCACAACAGTTCAAAAGTTTTCAATGTATTAGAATAATAAGAAATTTACAGATTCGCAAGTTTATTCTAAATATCATCGTTGCTGATTCCTATGAAACGTTTGTGTCAACGCAAAAATTAAAAAGAATATTGTATGTAAGGTTGACGAATATTTTAGAAACGGTTATTACGTAACCAATATCAAAAAGTCACAAATGCCAGTGATCAATACTTTTCAAAAAGGGGTGTGATTCAAATGAGAGAAGCAGATAGAATGCGATGTCTTCGGATCTTTTCTTTGGAGGGAACTTTAAATTGCCCTTACTATCCTTAATTTATACAAAGATAAAATAACTCGGCTACTTTGAAATTAAATCCTAAGTGCATATGAATTTTGGATACCGAATATTTTACAGCAACTTCTAGAACGTTTATACTATTTTATTTATCATTCCTCATTTGTTTCCCATAAATAGCTATGTTATTATTAACTTTGACATTGACAGAATTGAACTGAAAAGATCATGTTTATTTACATAACGAGATAGTTGCTAATTGCGAACTTACATAATTTTTTTAATTGAGATAGTTTTCTAGTAAACGAATCTTAAAAAAAAGAAGAAGAAGGAAAAAAAAGATGTAAAGTTTACGTTTGATTTTTAAATATGATAGATTTTCTTAAAATGTACTTATGATATATTTTGTGGAAAAGGAAACCGGATGATATCTATAATACTAAATGCGAATGAATATATCTCTTTAAATATAATTTCTGCTTTTGTTAAACATTAAAAAAAATCATGAACGAATTGGTGTCGGTTGCCTTTTTAGAGTTAAAACCATTATGTGATAAAGTTATCAAAGATGCGTGCATTGAAGACATATCGGAACTGGAAAGGATGATTAAACTAATAGATGAGAAATCTTTGGTAGCATTACAGGAATATTTGCTGTTTCCTTTCAGGTTTATTCTGCTCCGAAAAACTAGTGAAGCTGTGACAGTAAAGGCACTTAATAATTTAACGTTTTTGTTTGAAAAGGGTTCTTTAAAAACTTGGCAGACGTTTTGTAGTTACTTTCAACAAATCATTCAATTAATTGTTGTACGTGAGGGAGAAGAAATTAAACTTAACGATTCCAGTGAAGAGTTTAAGTGTAGCGTTTGTCTTTGTTTAATAAGTATTGTAAAAAATTCAAATGCAGATATTATTAACGAAATATATCAAGATGCTTTCTGTTTAGTTCTCGCCCAAACCTTTTTTGTTCTAATCGATCTGCTCAAGAAGGAGAAATCAAAAACTCTTCGTAAAATTATACTTCAAACGATTGGTGTTTTAACATTTAATCATCAATATATACCTTTAAATTCTAATAAAATAAAGCTAAGTGCAAGCAAAACTTTGGTGCATTTTTTACCAGGGCTTTCAAGTGCTCTGTCATCCATTATTTGTGGTGATGTGAAACAAGGCGAGGGTGTGTTTAGGACAGCCTTAAATGTTCTTGGTGAGCTGATTGTTCTAATTATTGGTAATGATTGTTATGCCGATTTTGAAACAAACGATAATAAAACATTAAATAATACTGATATACCAAATATTGTCAAAGATGAAACTTGGTTTAAAGAGACTTCATCTAGATTGCTAATTATTGTGCAGAATTGTACAGTGCTAGTTAGTCATGATAATTGGAAAGTCAGACATGATTTTTTAAATTTTGCAAAATCTATTCTTTTTTGTTGTTCTAAACACTTGGAAAACTGTGTATCAGTTTTATTACCTGCTGTTTTTGCATTATCTGTTGATCCTTATAAAAATATTTCATCGAATGCCCAGAATTTAATTATTGAATTTTCACAAAAACTTGAATCTTCCAGGTCTTTATCTTTATGCTCAGTTATAATCGAAAATGTATATTTGTCTTCTTCCAAACTCATTAAAAGCAAACTTTCTGCAAATGATGATCAAAAGCTGGTTGTTTTGAGGTCTATGCAAGGGTATCTTCAAATTCTTGGAAATTCTATTGATCAGTTATTGCTTTCTGCAAATCATTTGGAAAAATTTATCATGAGTTTAATGAATTTGTTAGAATTTGACATCTCATCTATTAGTGTGTTAGAGGAAACTAATTTCCAGTTTGATATTTCTATTAACCCTAATGCTTGGCCAAAGAAGCAGTTTCTTTTCTTTCAAAAAGAAGAAATTCTTACTACTATTTATGAAATTTGTAAAGCCTTAGGTCAAAGTAAAAACAAACAATTACTAATAGACTTTTTGGTTGAAAAACTTCATACTTCAGAACTGTTTAGATTGCAAAGCATATTTTTAATTGGTAACATTATTGAAGGGTTTTCATCAACATCTGATTCTGTTGGCATAAATTCTGAAATAGTTGGTGACTTTTTAGAAGAAATTCTTTCTCCAGGATTATGGGACATTTCAGAAGAGAAAGATAATAAAGCAGTTCAGGTTTATCAGTCAGAGATGAGCTTCCAAAGTGGAACTATATATGACAATAATAAACTATTCCAAATTTGTCTTATTCTTGAAAGTATTGCTAAATGTGCAAAAGCATTAGGTTCTGAATTTCGTATTTTCATGATGAAAGTTCTTTTCAATGTAATGGAAGCTGCTGGAAGTTCTCATTATATACTTGCCCATTCAGGACGACTGTGTCTTTTCAGTATTTCTCAATCATGTGGCTATAAATCAGTGTTAGAACTTATACAAGAAAATGCTGATTACATAGTAAATGGTATCACTATCAATTTTCACCATTTCATATACCGACCTGAAATGGCTGTTGTTTTACGTGTAGTCATTGAAGAAAGTGATGGATCAGTGTTACCTCTTTTTTCTGACTCAATTAATCAAGTGCTACGTATCTTGGACCTCAATCAAGATAAGGCTTATTCTCTTTTATCTGTGCTTAAATCAGTAGCTATATGCATAAATAAATGGTTTCCTGCAGAAAAGAAAAATATAAAACCATCACCTGTTCCATGTGAGGATATCAAAATGCATTTTTTAAAAAAGATCACTTTAGAAAATTTGGAAGATTCTGTTATTCTAAATGAAAGTGAAGAAGGTGATGATTGTGGTGAAGTTCCTGAACAAATAGATGTGAAAAAAGAAGAGCCATTGCATGTGAAGATTATATCAAGCATTTTAAAAAGATGCTCACATCTTCAATCTTCAAAGGATATTTATATTCAAAGTTTATCTCTAGAGATAATAGAGATTTGTATTGTCGCTCTTGGAGATTATGAACCACAACAACAACCGCTTGTGCATGAATTGTGGAATTCTTTCATCCATAGATTCTCCGAAAATCAAATGGTTGTCTTTCAAGCATTCAAAGTTTTATTAGTGATTGCCGATGAGTGTCAAGATTTTGTCCGCCCCAGAGTTCTCCAAGATGTTGTGCCAAAGTTGATCTCATTATTAAAGAAGAGTTATTCATCTAGTTTACTTAAGAACAACTTTAGGAATTATCAATGGACAAACTCCTTTAAGTTACAACTTAATGTTCTGTCAGATATTGGTTGCCTGTTTTGCAAAATTAATGCCTCAGAGAAAGATATTGCTCTTTTATCTGAGGTTTGTTTACCTTATCTCCAAAATGAACAGCCCAGAGTCCTACAAGAAGCTGCATTTAAAACTTTAAAAGCTTTGGCAACAGTTGATGCTGATGCTGTTTGGTGGTATTTAAATAAAACTTATAGCTCACAGCCATCTATTATGCCACCAAATAAGTGTTTACAAACAGTTCATTTTCCCTTAGCCAAAATAATAAATTTTGATGTTAAAATGAATTTTTGAACTATTATACTTCTGTTTGTAAGAAATTTTTTTTTGTATAATAAATAGTTACTTTCTTACACGTTTATTTGTAGCTGGGTTTTTTTTAATTGCATTATTTATATGATAATTTTCTGTTAGCATAATGGCAGATATCAGACATAAAATTTAGGCTAAATTAATGAAAATCATATTATTTGTTTTATTAAGAGGCCTTTATTAATATTAAACAAAATTTTAATCTGCTTTAGTCGTACTAAGAAGGAGTTATGAAATTTATCATTTGCAATTTGATATAACATGCTTTATATTGGTATATGTATCGCTAGTAGAATAATAATGTTAATATGGCAAAAATGAGTTTTAAAATTTTAACTTTTTTAATATGGTAATTGAAGCCTTTCATATCATTGAATCAGTTTAGTTTATACATTAAATGCTCCTATTATGTATGTTATATTGAAGAAAAACTTGTAATATTTGGATTGTATAATCATGGATCGTGGTTAAATGTTATTTTTTGTCCTCTAAAATTAGTTTTAAAGATTAAATTTCCAGATAGAAAACAGACAAACAAAAAAACCCCAATGATTTATTATCTTTTCCCATTAATCACAGAGTATGTTTTATCTAATGTTTTTTATATATATGTAAAAGCAACAGCAGATTTTTATTTGGCAGCTGTAATAAATATAAATAAAGACTTTAATTTCCTAATTGTCAAAAAAAAAAATAATAAGCTTAAAAAGTTATAAGAATGATAAAATATTGTGGCATTGTTACCATTTTATCATGTATAATTGATAACAAGTCTATGTTTAATTACTTTAACATGGTTATTAGAACTATTTGTCATTTATGAAAGCCAACTTCTGCTTCAGTACTGTTGTATACAAATATACTGGTTTGCTTCAGTACTGTTGTATACAAATGTACTGGTTTGCTTCAGTACTGTTGTATGAATCATACAAGCTTCAGGTTTGCTTCAGTACTGTTATATGCTGAGCAGTCTGGAAATATAATACAAAGAAATACATACTTATAAATTTTAAGAAAATTTTATCCTAAAATCATGTTAAAAATGTGTAAGTAAATCGATCATCTTAATAAAAGAGGAGAGGAGCTCACAGTGTACACTATTTAATATCTCAAAATTCTAAAATCCAGAACTGGAGAAGAGCCACGGTCAGGTTCATTAATATAATGATATTAATTCACTCATTCATTAATAATATGCCATTATTACAAATTAATTCAATAATACTAATCATTAAAACCATGTAATAGACTATTCTTACATAAAATCAATTTGTAAAAATACATATTCTGTCAGTTAATGAAGTATTAGAATAATATTTTTTTGTCAAGTTTAATTTATTAGATTTCCATCGGTTTTGTTACTTTCACTTTTTTTATTTCAGTAATGAATACTCAATATCTATTTAAATAATATTATGTACAAAAGTAGATGAAAAACAATCATGTATTATAATAATTATAATTTTTACCAAGTTACTAAAATAAAAATTACTCTAGAATAAATCCCTTAATATGTTGATTAAATTTGAAAATATATTTTAATGTAGAAATAAATTGACCAATTGGTAATAAGAATTTCTTTATAATAATTACTGCATAGGCCTGTAAACTGTCTAAATCTATCAATGCTCAAAAGCTCTTATATTGTATGGTATTTTGTTTGAGTATGTTGACACCAAAAATTATAATTTTTCAGGTAAGTACACTTTTCCCCCATATATATATATATATCTTTTATATTGCTTTCATATTTTAATTGTTATTTTTGGAAAACAGTTGCATTTTCTTTATTTTTATAAAATAATTTCTTTAATTTTTATTTAAATTGATTTAATCACTCATAACTTAATAATTCTTGAGAAGTGAGTTTTGAGATGAATATCTTGTTTGAATATATATGTTGTTTTTCTTAAATTTAATTTTGAAAAGTGATAATGCTATTGACTTTTTGCTAATTAACAGATTTTTCTTTTTTTAATTCTTGTACAGAAGATTTAAGTGCTCATACATATTGTGACAATTTCATATTTTTTTTATTAGGTGCAGTTGTACATAATCATTTTTTAAAACTATAGAAGATTTTAAATAATGAAACTATCTTAGAAATTGAAAACAACAACACATAAATATATTTGCAATCTGTATTTTTTTTTTTTTTTGCAACATACTATTATGGTTCTAATTTCCTCCAATATTTTAATTGTTTTTAAAATCTGAATTAGGTATTTTTTAAATTGTGCATTCTACATCTGTGCACTTTTTTTTTTTTTTGCCATGCTTTAATTTTTATTTTTTGAAATGAATTTTATTAAGATAAGCTTGTTATTTATCATTAAAGATTTTTATTTTCAAGCAATGTTCACTAAATGTTTTTTCATATATAACAATATATAATTTAACATATATATAATGCTTTTGTCATTATAGTTATTTTTATATATTAATTAAAATTTCTAGAAAACAGCTGGCGTTTTCTTTGTTTTTTTAAAATAATTTCTTTAATTTTTAAGGAAATTGATTTAATCACCCATAATTAATTTCATGAATCCATGAAATTAATTATTATACTTGAAATAGTTATTATGAAACCAGATTTTAGCTAATATCTCCAAAAACATCTTTACACAAATGGAATAAGTGATCTATAGCTAAATTTTCAATTATGAAAAAATGTTTTTTGTTTGTTAAAAGTATATTTTAAAATATTAATATAAACCTCTTAAATCATATTTCCTCACATTTTATTTTTAAATTAAAATTATAAAACAGTGTTCCATGTTTTTTTAAAAATATTATTAAAATTTAAATGTGTGAAAAATATTTCTATATTTATTGATGTATTTCTTCGATTTATGAAGTCTTCAATTAAAAAGGCATAGTTTTTATGAATGTAAACTTTATTTTCATTCACATATTATTTTGTAATATTTTTAGTTATAATTTTATAAACTAGTAAATAATATCAAGAAGTATAATAAATTGGGAAATTAAAATTCATACATCAAATTTGATCTTAAGTTAAAGATTAAAGTGTCAAAGAAAAAAATGAATAATTTAGAAGCTTGAAACATATGAAGCTGGGGGATAAAAAAAATAACATTGCAGAGTTTTGTCTTTTTAGCCTGACAGTAATAAACTCATTTGCCAAAAGATCATATTCTGTTTTTACAAGCAATAAACTTTTCTAGAGAATTTGAATGGCTAAAATATATTAAATATATACTTTATCAAGAACAATGAAATGATGTTGATGTATTTAACTAAAGAATATTCTAATGAAAAGTCGTGGAGAAGTTTATACAGACTTTTATTTCATATATCATTAATTTGTACACACTTGTTATTTTTTGAGGTATTATTTCAAGATCCATAACTTTGCATTTTGTTTGATAAAAATGAAATATATTTAAAGATACATTGAAAAGTAAATTAAGAAATTGTATATAATGTCTTACAAATTAAAATAATTTTTGTTTACTGTCATGATTTGTGTTTTTTAAAAAAATTATGTATTATAAATATTTATATTCTGTTCAAATTGTTTACTAAGATATTTTAAATTTTATCAATATTTTAAGTACAAAGAAAAGAAATTTAAAATTTTTAATATAAAGAAATTAATAATAATTATATTAAGATATAGTAAAAAATAAATAATAATATTAAAAAACAATTTGATTTCTCATATTAATTATATTTAATCCAAAAAATTATTAAAATCGAATTTGGTATCAATTTTTTGTTTAAAAGCAATTTGTAAAACCTTTTTAAAAATAACTTTCTTATGTGTAGATTTCATACCTTAAAAAAAAAAAAAATGTTTTTTTTAATTCTTGAGAAACAAGAGGAAATTAAAAAGAAAGATGAATAATCTTTAAGGAAAAAATAAAAACACTCTTCGATTAAGTATTTATGTTTATTTATTACTGGATAAGATATTTTTCCTCATTTACATGTTATGATATTTTTCTTTTTTAGTTTCATGTGTTATTTCTAACGTTTATTCTCTACATTTCTAGGAAGTTCACCTATAGATTGCGCTACTAATTTATCGTTTACTTTCTTTTTTTTTTATTAATCTCTTGGCAAAACGCGAAAATATCGTTTGGTGTTAGCGAATATGTATTAATTATCCCAGTCTTCTAATATGCAAGATGTGTTTATTCCATAAGGCTTTTTATGTATATTTTTTAGCATTAGCTTTATGATTTTAAATGGTTTCTTAACGAATTGTCACCAACGATTTGTAAATATTCTGTACCGAGTATCGAAATAAAAATATTTAAATTATAATTGGTATAATCAATATTTTTATGAAAATACTTTATTACTCATCAAAGTAAATTGTTTATTTACATTTCTAATACACACTTTCTCTTAAATTATATAATCACCAAGGGGATAACAGCCATTATAACTTTATCCTACACGGGCTACAATCAAATTAAATTTTAAAAAAAGAACACTCAAAAGAAACTTTATTAATTAAGTCATAAAATTATTTAACACTAATTTTATGACGCAAATAACATCTACTTTCTCTGAAATACAAAAATAACACAATTAAAATGATTGGTAGAGAAACTATAGTGAATGGTGAAAGTAGTAAGCATTCCTGAAGATAAAAGAGAATTGTAAGGAAACCCACTTTTGATTACAAAGATGTCAAGAGTCCATTATTAATTAACAAGAAGAAAAAATAAAAATATAAGTTTTCATTTTAGAACTAGCTGCCCCGACAGACTTCGTACTGTCTAAAGTTATTGGCGTTTCGTAGAAGAAAAAAGGGGGGAAAAAAACCTGTTTCACAGTAATCACTTCATTTATTGAGTTATGCCTTAATACTAAATAATGATTACTAACAAAAATAAGTTTTCTATTTCGTACATTGAAAGACTTAAGTAATAATGTGATTATATTTTCATTGTAATGCTTTAGGGTACAAGATATTTTTTTGTTTGATTACTTGGCGCGTAAACAAATAAAGCTGCCGCTTTTCCAACGCGGGAGTAGGCAGCATACAACTGTCCATGAAAGAAGCATGGATTTTCAAGATTAATGACGCAAAAACTCAACAATTGGCCATTGGGATTTATTGATGGTCATAGCGAAAGCAAGCCACACTGGAAATTGTTGTCGTTTAAATTCTAATGGTATGTCAGTTGGTACCATTGGGATGCGAGGTATCAACACATCTTTTGACCTATATTTTCCCTTTAGAATGGTTGTTTCGATCACAGTGTTTAACAATATTTTTACTACTAGCCGCGCGCCATTACAGAGACGCGGTGGATTGATATTTCACGACATTATGAACACCGATCCTACTTTTAATTGAAAATTATGAGGCAGAAATCCTGGAAAATCCAGTGAGTTTTAAAATTCTGGTGGATCATCTTGATTAATTACATAATCAACCGATTTATATGTTTTTAATCCACCGCCAATTTCATTTTGAATGACACACAAACCCTTTCTTTTCTTTCTGCAAACCCTTTTTTCTTCCTTCTTTCCTTCTTTTTTTTTTCAACAAAACCTTTTTACCTTTCTAATTCTTTTTTTCTTCCCTGCCAAAACTTTATTTTGGGCCGGCATAGATTAAATATCCATACTGCCTAATCAACTTCATACTAAAGATAATCCTAACGCTCCTTTCTTATATTTTAATTAACGTCAAATGTTTGGCAGCTAGAGGGACAATGTTTAAAATTTTTAACGAAATGCGTGAATTTTCTACGCCAGTTGGGGTAGCGAAAATTGGTAAAGAAATTTTTAATTTCCTTTATTCTGTTTTATTTTAATTCAGAAGTACCTCAGAAGGAATCCAAAGAAAAAAAACTCGATTAATTAACAATGTTTAATTTAAAATGCGTCAAACACTAAGAAAATAAAAAGAATCGTTTATATATAAATTCTTTCAAGGAAAAAAAATACGCATTAAGAACTCTTCATGCCACATTTATAAAAATATAAAAACAATTTTTATTTTTGTGAACAACAATAAAACAACTTTATATCAGAACACAATCAATAGGAACATGAAAAAATGAAACACCAAATAAAAATGATATTCACATCCGTTTGGAAAAATAAGTTTTAAATCAGTATAAGCTGCATAAAAGCAATTATTTTCTTTCGTTCTTTTTGAAACTCCCTGTTTTCTAAGAATATATAAATGAAAATGAATGATTTTCTTTTGACATATTTCCTTCTCAACAAACCAAAACTTATTACTTCCTGCAATATTACTCATATGGTGGTGGAGGGGGGGGGGAGGAAATGAAGAATTTGTCGGGAAAGAAAGAAAAGTGTCGTTTTAACTATTTTCCTCGCAGTTTCTCCGTTTTTTTTTTCTCTCCATAAGAACCTTCCTGATGCCATGACGAAAATGTTTTTTTTTTAAACTTAGCTGAATTCTAGTCTAGCCGTTCTTTAGTTTTGCGCTTAGTAAAGTATTTGTCAATTTTTACTTATATAGATAAAAATTCATGCGACGGTATCTTGTTACATCTTTATTACGAAGTAACTGCTAACTAGAAAATAAAATATACAATATAATTTTCGCTTAAAATAAAAATAAGAATGAAATTTGAGTGGATACTTTGAAACGACAATTGAAAGATTAATCGCAGCTTGTTAAATACACTGAAGTGACAAAAGTCATGGGATAGCAATATGCAAATATACAGGTGGCAGTAGTATCGCAGCGAAAAAGTATAAATGCGCAGTTCGTTTTCCAGAGCTTTCATTTGTGTTCAAGTTATTCATGTGAACAGGGTTTTCGCGATTTACGGCGGCACGACGAGAATTAACAGACTTTGAACGTGGAATGTTAGTTGGAGCTAGACGCATGGGTCATTCCATTGCGGATATCGTTAGTGAATTCAACATTCCGAGATCCACAGTATCAAGAGTGTGCCGAGGGTATGAAATTTCAGGCATCCCATCCCATCATGGACAGCGCAGTGGGCGACCACCTGCACTTAACGACGCAGACCGCCGACGTCTGTGTAGAATGGTCAATGTTAATAGACACGGAACACTTCGTCAAATAGCTGACGCACCACTTCGTCAAATAATGTGGGAGGTACGAGGGACGTGTCCGATAGGACTGTGCAGCGAAATTTGTCTTCCTTGGGCTATGACAGCAGAAGACCGACTCGAGTGCCTTTACTGACAGCACGAAATCGCCTGCAGCGACTCTCCTGGGCTCGTGAGCATATCGACTGGTCCCTAGACCAGTGGAAAACCGTGGCGTGGTCAGATGAGTCACGATTTCAGTTGTTACGAGCTGATGGTAGAGTTCGAGTGTGGCGCAGACCCCACGAAGCCATGGACCCAAACTGTCAGCAAGGCACTGTTCAAGCTGGTGTGGATGCATAATGGTGCGGGCTGTTTTTACATGGCATGGACTCGGTCCTCTGGTGCAACTGAACCGATCATTGACTGGAAATAGTTATGTTCAGCTGCTTGCAGATCACTTGCAGCCATTCATGGACTTCACGTACCCACACAACGATGGGATTTTTATGGATGACAATGCGCCATGTCACCGGGCCAGAACTGTTCGCGATTGGTTTGAAGAACATTCCGGACAATTCCAGCGCATGATCTGGCCACCTAGATCACCCGATATGAATCTCATGGAGCATTTATGGGAAATCATCGAAAGGTCCGTTCGTGCCCAAGCTCCTGCACCATCCACACTTTCACAATTATGGACGTCTATACAGACAGCATGCCTCAATATTCCTGCAGAGGACTTCCAACGACTTGTGGACTCCATGACACGTCGAGTTGTTGCACTTCGCCGGGCAAAAGGAGGACCGACACGATATTAAAAGTCGTCCCATGACTTTTGTCACTTCAGTGTATAATGTAAGTGCATCATTTTTGCGTATTGAAGTATTTTCTCCACCAAATAGATTCCCCCCTTTTATATTTCATTTCTTAAAGTAGTATTTTTTTTTTTATGTAAGAGCTCTGCGAGACAATCTTTACGAACGTTCCTGTTTTCATTTTTCACCCGTCAATTATGATTAAAACCGTTGATGTTAGTAACATAACAAGGGCTTTTGGATAAATTCACAATGGCTTAGTCTTCATTTGGAACGTTATTAAATTTAGCCGTTTCTTTTCCTGTAGTAAGAATGTTTACTGCTTTATGTTTTATGTTACTGCTTTATGTTTTAAGACGGCCAAGGACCTTTAAAAATGACTTTTTTCAATTTTCACCTTAGCAATTTGTAATTTTACAGGCATTAAGAGTAACACTATAGGAGATGACACACAAAATTTAAAAGCATTATATTAATTTATTTATGAGTCAGGGGAGTTAATATAGCATAATATTAGCGATAAATGACGTCAATGAAAAATGTTCCAGGCGCTCCAAATTTGTTCGACAGCAATACAATATTTATTATTATTTTCTCTAACCCTTTTGGAACAAAAGTTTGAATCCGAAATATCAGAATTAACCAATGTAATAACTGAAAACTATTACAAATTTTTTTTTAAAAAAATCAGTAGTTTTAAGTTATTATATTGGTTAATTCTGATATTTCGTTCTAAAACTTCAAGATTAATCGCAAATTTTTGTTCCAAACGGGATAAAGTAAGTAATAATAAAAATTGGAGCACTTTCGAACAAATTTGGATCGCCTGGAAAATTTTTAATTCAAGTTATTTATCGCTAATATTATATTATATTACCCCCCCCCCTAGTTCACAAATAAATTAATACATTGCTTTAAAATTATCTCCTATAACGTTACTCTTAATGCCTGTAAATTTTCAAATTGCTAAGTTGAAAATTGCAAAAAGTCATTTTAAAGGTCCCTAGTCATCTTAACAGAGTAAAATATGTCTTTCCACAAACAAAGCAAGTTGTTTTTAAACGACATTTACAAATTTGATTACTTGCTTTTTTAACACAGAGAATAGAACTTTGATTATTCTACAAGATTTTCTCTATTTTCTATTTTTATTTTTCGTACCGTTAAATAATTAGTAAAATTATGAAAACTGTGGTAATATATACGGTATCTTTTTCTCCTTTGAAGAATTTAAAAGAACAGCCATACTATTTGACGAATGTCTATTGTTTCCATACTTGAACCATTTAAAATTAGGTTTAACGTTTTATTATAACTCCAAAGTTTACAAAGCCAGAATATACGATCCTCCGCGTATGCCTCTTCTTGACGGGAGGAAAATATCCAGAATTAAATTAAGACCATTTTTTGTACTAATTTTATTTGTATCTTGATCTGACGTGTAGATCTATATTGTTTTTATGCTACAGGCATTTGCTCAAATATAGCAAACTCAACAAGTAGGATAAACAGCAACTTTTATTTATTTCGAATTGTTCCTAATATTTCAGGCGCAGGAATCTTTGTTTGTAGTAAATTGTAACGATTTCTCCAAGATTTTCTCGGCATACTCTGCCTTTGGAAAACAATTGATACATAATCCTAACATAAACATATATAAATAATTCTTCTCTGCCAAAACAGAATTTTAATTGCACTATAGTTTTCTCATAATTGTCTTCAACAAGTTGATAACTTTTAATTAGCTCTTTGGCACCACTTTCTTTCTCTGTACATTAAACATTAACCTGGATTTGCAAACTCATCTTGCGAATATAAATTATGGTCTTTATTGATTTTTTTTTCAAACTGGCTCCCAAAATCTACACCAATTTCTTAAATTCCCTTTAAATATTTAAAAATTTTAGCCTTATAACCATTAGCTTTTAAATATTTAAAATATGCCTACATATGTAGGCATCTGTAATGCAAAGTAATAATTTATTTTACTTAGAAACACTACAGTTCTAAAAAAATATCTTCTCATTCTGAAAGTGAAAGTTATTTCATTTTTAAACGTAACAATCGTCAACGGTCTGTATAAAAATTACAAACACAACATGGTTATCATCCTATTTACAACATCGAACAAAATTCAATGTTTTCATAAAATAAAAATATTTATAAAAGATTTAAAATTACATAACAAACAAGCAGCTTGATCCAGAATATATTAATGTATTTTCAATGAAAAACGATTTATTAAAAACTAGCCGCCTTTGGCGACCAGCCGGTTCGCCAATATTAATGCCGACTAAAGGGTTCAATCAATTATTTTTTTTATATAACTTGTTCTCATAATAAATTTTTCAGCAAAATATTTTCAAGCTTCAAATTTCGATAGTCATATAATTCACTTATACTATTATGTAGGTCTTAAGCAGTCCTATCTTTGAACTCCGCATCTCTCTCTGATTTTCTATCAGTGCGTGTAAAATTCACTTTGAAATTAAATTGAAAATGATGAAACTTCAATTAATATAAGACCTCTTTACTCAATCCAAGCATGCCTTTAAATAAAACTATTAACTGAAAGCAGAGTAGTCCGACATTGAAGTTTTATCTTCACTACAGAAATTGAAACATTATATATATTTTTTATAATATCTCAAGGAATTAAACAGCAAACATTTCACAAATTAAATGAAACATTCAGTTTTGAATTTTATTTTTAGATATATATAAATGCTCTCAATAACATTTTTTAGGTTAATAAATATATTTCAAAAAATCATGGTTTAAATTCTTTTGGTCTTATAGATTCATATTTGCATTCGACTTCTAAATAAATAAATAAAAATTTCTATCTTCTGCAATCAAGTATGGCTGATTTATTCAGTTCTGAATATTGCAAATTTAGAACAATCATTTTCATAATCTAGACCAATTATTCTAGAGAAACCCTGATTGGTTTCTTTGAGATCTTGACATAGTGGTCAAAAATTGCCAGTTTTTACCGAATAGTTATATTGAAATTTTCATAGATCGATCAGCTTTGATGATTCATTTAGTTGATTGGAGTGCCACTTTTTTTATTTTAAGGACTTATTGTCTCTAGAATATTTTGTTAAATATGATCCACAGAGCAGATGATGTATGTAAAAATTTAAAAGTCATCAGAACTTTTCCCCTCAATTTACTAATTATATATTTCACTTAGACCATTTGCTAAGAGATTTATGTCTATCACAAAAAGTTAAGAAATTAGATGTTGGGCTCTGATTACAGAAGATGACTTCTAGATGCTAAGCCATATTTGCCTTGAATTAGCAGTGCATATATTATAAAATATCATAGATAACGTTTTATTGCATTTATTTTCCAAAAATATCATGTTTCATATTTGTTTCCTTTTATACAGACACGTGCAGAAAATGACATTTTTATATGTTTAGTTTGGAATGATAGTTGATTTATTTTTCTCTAGTGAGGACATGATATTGTTTTGGTTAGAAAACTTTGATGTCTCCGAAATATGCGGGTAAAAAATAGTTTTATATGCTTTTACAAATTTCGCATTGTTAATTATTACGGATGCTTGTTTGAAAGAAGATGCGTTTTGAAATAGCTGATCTGCTTTTACCAGTATTTCTTTAATATTACTTATGCTTCTTTGAAAGAAGATGCGTTTTTATGTTGCATAATTCATTAAAATGCGGAGATAAATTACAATCAAGAAGGCAAACTCTTTGATTTGCACAATATATATTCTTCACATAAGTAAAAGTAACAACTCAAAACATGTCTTATTATTTTCAAATAAAAAAAAACGAATGCAAAAATATTTTACTTCTACTTAATATGAATTGCTTTTTAGAAATGACGTCATCTTCATGTTCGTTTAGGATTTCTTGATTTAAATAATTAATCTCCCTCTCAGAAGATTATCGTTTGGTGATTTTCAGAAAATTCTTTTTCACTTTTATTTGTCGCACTTTTGTAACATATCTTTATTTTGTATTTTTATTTATTTTAATTATTTAATGGAATTAATAATTTTGATATTGCAAACGACCAAGAAAAATCTTTTCTTGCATTTATTGTTTAAAAAATATAACATTTCTTATTTATTTCATTTCATATAATCACGTGATGAAAATTGTATATTTGTTTTATTTGTGGTAGTAATTAACCTTTTTTTTAAACAGAACTTCTAAAAATGTGATGACAACATTTTATTAAAAGCTGATTTTTTTGAGATCCTAAAGAAGATAATTTTTTTAAAAATTTTATGTGAAATAATTTGTTGAAAAAAAAAGATTAAATTAAATGTTTAAAAATTCATTAAAGATAAAGTTTTAATTTATAGGTCAAAACATTAGTATCAGTGAAAAGCTAATTTTTTGAGCTTTAACTTGATTCAAAAATCAATTTTGCGCTGTAATATTTTCGGGAGTTATAGCGAAAAAAATTCAAAATTTGGCTTATTTTTTAATTAATTAAAATTTTAATTGAAAATTCAAAAAAGGGCATATTTCCGGTATCAAGGTATACATATGCCAAATTTGGTAGCTTTAGGTCGAATAGTTTGGTCTGTACATCACCAATACACACACACACACACTCTCTCTCTCTCTCTCACACACACACACTGTGCTTTATTATAAGTAAAGATAAAATAAAATACGAAATACATCCAAAATTTCTTCTATCGTCTGCAACTTTTTATTTAAAGCAAATGATTTTATTTATAAAAGTACTAAAATTTACAAAATCTTTCTATCAATTACAATTGAAATTTTGATTCAATTGATAAAATGTTTTGCATATAAGAATTATAACATCTGGTAATTTCTAGAAAAATTACAGATAACGTCGAATGATATTTGAAGGTCACAGAAACATTTTTTTTTTCAATAAATAATTTAAAAAAAAATAAAACAGTTTGGTTAAACAGTTTGAATGGAACTTAACATATTTATTTAAACAACATAATCTGAAGATAATGAATTTCTATCTCTTCTAAACATTTAAAACAGTCAAATGTTTAAATTTTTTTAATAGCAAAATGCCGCCCCCTTTTCTTCTTCTTCTTCTTCTTCTTTTTTTTTTTTGACGAAATATATTACAAAAGCAGTAAAGTAAAAGAATAAAAAAAATTCTTAAAAATATTTTTCTATATGTTCTGATTATTTTACTATTAAATTAAATTTTATTATTTAAATTAATTTAATTATTTATTCTGCGTCGCTACAGTGAGAGGAATAGTTATATTTTTACCAGGTTATTCATAAAAAATGTGGGAGAGTTCACTCTCTAATCTGACGCATCAATTTACTTACAGGAAACAATAGGCAAACAACATTAAATTTTTTAACCCCTTGATATACAAATTTATTTAACTTTCTAATAAGAAGACGCATTCTTTTTTGGGCATTTATTGTTAATTTGATTTTTTAAAATAATATATAGAGCATTTTAGATATTAAAACATTTCGAATTGATTTTTGCATATTTCAATACATATGTAGCGTTAGCCTTATAAGCCAGATAACATCTACGATAACGAAATCCTTTTGGCGTAGTGGTGATGTTAATCGGCTACCTGCCCTAGCGTCGCAGGTTCGTACCACGACCTTCACCAGCTACACATAATTTTGTGGCTTACTTGCAGACTTGCAACTAAAAATTCAGTTATTCGATGCGCGTGTCAGACACGTCATTGTATGCGAAGGGATTAATAAGTCTCTTGAAGTGACTTTACGCAAAGAAACTTCAGATGGCTGGCTGGGTAGCTTGTACCACCAATAGATGAGATCAAATCATTTATTAGAATAATTCTCAAGTGACGGAACATCAAGATATTGCATCCTATTTCTGCTTCCTAAACTGGTGATCAAATTGTATGATGGAATTATAAACAACATGTTTTTATTAGCACCATCGATTTGGGGCAGTATTTTCATAAATGGTCTTTGCAACATTTAATATCGAATATCTACCTACCAAAATGGCGGCTGTTATATCGTTCTGAAATTGTATACATATACGTATGATTTTTGAATCCCTCATCTGTCATTCTAGCAAAATTTCTTGTAAAACCAAGGTCTACTTTGGTTTCTTAAAAATATCTGCCAATAGTAAGGAAATATACATAAACATAACCATACATAAACCATGATATGGTTTATTTTTCGTATTTTGGTGGCCTTATTCTATGTTTGCTCAATGTATTCTGGGGAAAATATTGACAGAATTCTAAGTCCAGATTGAATTTGACGTCAACAATCATCTCAGCCGGCTTTCTGGCACAGAGGTAGCGCGTCTTCCTCTGGTTTGGGCATGATTGTTCTTCTGTGTGCTATCTGTGAGATGTGTGACTGTGCCCCCCTGTAAAAAGGGACTGTGCAAGCAAATGTGGTGAGTGTGTAGCTCTTGGCCCTGGTTGGCGTTACTTCAAAAACAAGAGGCGCTCCTTTCGGCTTAAATCTACTGCTGTATCAGCGGGGGGCTTGTACAAGGCAAATGCAATTAGTAACAAGAGCAACAACACAATCATCTTTTAGCAGGTCTGAATCATTGATTCAAGGACACTTTCATTGCCAACTCAAACTATCTTTTAAGAAGGACAATTGGTAGCGAAATTTCAGTTTAAAGACTGGTGGATCACAAGCTTAAGATCCAATTTCACCAATGATTCAAAAGATCCCCTATGACGTGGTTAATGATATTTCGGATTCAGGACTGTGGGTTCGAGATCTAATTCCAACGGAAAATCCGAATCACCATTTAAGCCATTAAATCAGGAAGACATAATAATTTGTTTTATTTTGGCCAGGATTAGGAAAGTTTTAGGAAAAAATCATTGTCTTGGCGAGTTTAGGAAAAGATCAAAGTCTTGGAGAGTAGAGAATTGTGATTTAACTATGATGGTGATGATCTCGGGCTCGCTTTACAACGGAAAGGAGGTGTTGTAGCTTCTTAGCGTATGGACTCCTGAGCACCTGAGGGCAGAAGTCTGACGTCTAGCTCATATGACGATGACACACCCACCCATTCGCTTGCAAAAACCTTTTTTACAGGAGGTAGCGCATTCACAAAACTCATAGATAGGCTTTCTGGCGCAGAGGTAGCGCGTCTTTCTCGTGTTCTGGGAGTCCCGGTTTGGGCATGGCTGTTCTTCTGAGTGCTATCTGTGAGATGTGGGACTGTGCCCCCCAGTAAAAAGGGGTTGTGCAAGCGAATGTGATGAGTGTGTAGCTAAGTCGTACTCTTGGCCCTAGTTGGTGCTACTTCAAAAACAAGAGACGCTAATTTCGGCTTAAATCTGCTTCTGTATCAGCGGGAGGCTTGTCCAATATGGCAAGTGCCATAAGTAACAATAACAACCATGCCTTAATCAGGACACAAACCGGACGCCCGGATCACGGGGAAGACGGGCTTTCTCTATTCCAGGACGCCGGCTTTGTGATTTAATCACACCAAATATTAAAAGAAACCTATTGGCTAGATGGAAAAGTTTTATCAATAGGATCGGGGATTCAAAACTCGATTCCTCAACATATTTGCCGCTTGAGAGACCACCCCTTCACTTTGAACCATGAATTCAAGAACACTTTTAATAACTCGTCTTACTCAAATTGTTTGTTACTGGCCGGATGTCATTATTTCATTTTAAATGAAAAGTTATAGGTTCAAGATTATATTTCACCAGTTTCAAAAAATCACGATGGTCTGATAATAAGACATTTAATAAGGATCGTGGTTTAGAGACGCAATTCTACAGAAGAATTACCATATAAATGTAAAATGAAATTAACACGGTGAAAGTTCGACCAAATATTCAGGTGAACCACTCATTTTTTCATGTTTGAGCCGTGGATTCAGATATATTTTAATGACTTGCCTTACTCAGATTATCTGTTTAATAAAGGATGTTTGGCCAGATAGTTTAAGCATGATATCTTGTCTTGGGGTTCTTATTCACGTGTTCTAAATCCGATTTCATCGAACATTTGTCTTGTTTACGTAACTAATACAAGTTAAATCTGTTGCAGACTTCACTTTGATGTATACTAAAAATAAACGTGCTGTTTCAGTTATTGCATTCGCTATTTGGCAATGATTGAAAAATAAGCTGACCAGAAATAGCCCTTTTCTAACTACAAATGGGAACATAATTGAGTTAAATTAAGAATTGACTCTACAAGCAGCACAGTGAATAATATGCGATACATATGAAAATTTGGATTTGAATTTTTGTTAAATTCCTTTTTTCCTTTGTGAGGTATTCAGGTGAACCACTCATTTTTTCATGTTTGAGCCGTGGATTCAGATATATTTTAATGACTTGCCTTACTCAGACTATCTGTTTAGTAAAGAATGTTTGATCAAGTAGCTTAAGCATGACATCTTGTCTTGGGGTTCTTATTCACGTGTTCTAAATCGAATTTCATTGAACATTAGCCTTGTTTACGTAACTGATACATGTTGTAGACGTTAAAATGCCTCCACTTTGATGTATCCTAAAAATGACCGTGGTGTTTCAATAATTGCATTCGTTATTTGACAATGATTGAAAAATAAGCTGACCAGAAATAGCCCTTTTCTAACTTCAAATGGGAACATAATCGAGTTAAATTAAGAATTGACTCTATAGGCAGCACAGTGGATAATAAGCGATACATATGAAAATTTGGATTTGAATTTTTGTTAAATTCCTTTTTTCATTTGGGGGGTATTCAGTGTGAATCCCTCATTTCTTCATGTTTGCGCTGTAGATTCAGATATATTTTAATGACTTGCCTTACTCAGACTATCTGTTTAATAAAGAATGTTTGGTCAGGTAGTTTAAGCCTGATATCTTGTCTTGGGGTTCTTATTTACGTGTTCTAAATCCGATTTCATCAAACATTAATCTTGTATGCTAAATCTGTTGTAGACGATCAAATGCCTCCACTTTTATGTAGCATAAAAATAACCGTGCTGTTTTAGTTGTTGTATTTAATATTTGACAATGATTGAAAAATAAGCTGAACAGAAATAGCCCTTTTCTAACTTCAAAAGTGAACGTAATCGAAGTAAATTAAGAATAGACTCTAGGCAGCACAGTGGCTAGTACACGATGAATATGAAAACTTTGTTTTGAACTCTAGTTAACCCCCTTTTTTCTTTTTGGAACTGAAACATAATATAAAAGAATAACGCGCATTCGGTTAGAAATATAATAACACAATTTTCAGTAAATATTTAAACATTTATTTTGAAAAGAAGATATGAATCGATATGGAAATATTTGAATCGTAAATGCACCTAAACAGTGTAAAGAAATACAGATTTATCTCTGATATACTTGTGGCACACAATTTACCTGGAAGTATTGCAAGTAATTTCTTGATCTTTAAAATTTGGGGTATAAGTTTGTATTTAAATTATATTTAGTTTATTTTTTAGTGCTACTCGTTTAATAGATATCCTGATTGATTTTTTTGTAGGATGTCAATGTTTATTTCGTTGTTTCTTGGTGTTTTTTGCTTTTCTAATCTTTTATTTCCTTTTATAAATTTATGACTTCCTTGCACCATTCCTTTATCATTCTCCCGTAAATACGCAATCGGCTACTAATCCGTAAATACACGTTTTAAGATGCATTAATTGCCACAAAAGGTAACAAAAAATCTCAAATGCAGCGCTTGTATTTTTCAGTATATAAAGTAAGCATACATAAAGTAATGTATTGCTAAATATTATTAATATTTCGAATGAATTTTTGTCTTAAAACACAATAAATCCTGAGGAGAAGGGGGAGAGTTTGAAATCATTAAACTTCTAGAAATATAACTCATCGGAAATCAAGCATTTGGATGAAATTTCGTTTATATGTTATGCAACAATATTTTAGATTTCTGCGAATGTTTTGACGCAATTCACCACCGCGAAATGTTTCTAGAGTCAGCGTAAATGTGAGCATGATCATTCGAAATTAGGTAGGAGATAGATGAAATTTGGCATGTGATTTTATTACTAGAATCGCATATCTGCAATAAAAATTTAAGCCAAATCCGTCAATATGTTGACATTAGTCGAATTTCTATTCTTTCGTTCAAAAGTGCAATGGCTAAATAAAAGGATTAGAATGAAAGGATTAGAATAAAAGGATTAGTCTGCTATGCATACTTCAATACATTATGTCAGAACATCATTTCTTGAACGGCCAAGCACCACGTGCTCGAGCAAGTTAAATTACATCTTTATTCATTTTAAATGTTTCATCGAATGAGTCACTTTAGTATTGCAAACGATCCCAAAAAAACTTTGTCTCGCATTTATTGTTTTAAAAAATATCACATGTCCTAATTATTTCATTTCATGTAATCACGTGCTCAAAATGACATCTTTCTAGGTTTTATTGGGTGTAGTCATTAACTTACATGTATTAATTTTAATTAGAGCTTTTGTAAATGCAATGACAACGCGTTATTAAAAGGTGATTTTTTGAGATGTTCGTGCAAATAATAAAAATTTTATTTTTCGTCTACTGATTTTTGTTGACACCCAAAACCTCATCCCAAAAACATCATGTTCTAACATGATAAAAAATATCTCGGTTGTTGAGAAACTTTTGTATTTAGGATAATTTAAGTTAAAATTGTTTTTGATTTCATTTTGAATCTCCAGTAGGTTTGTTTGTAAATCGCTGTGGGTATTAGAATGATAATTCAAAACTACTATACGTTGCTCTACTTATATTAAAACTTCAGACCAATGAGAAACTGTGGATTCGATCGGTTATCAGAAAGAGTTCCAGAAATTGCTTTATTTTTTTACTATATAGTAAAAGTAAATAAATGCAAAACGGACGTATGTTATATGTAAGTTAAGGGGGAGAGCATTCTCTTTGAATAATTGCATAGTAAGTATGAATTTGGTAAGGCAAAGTGGACAATATCCAGAATGATTTTTAAGTTTAAAAACAAGAGTTTGCTAAAATCCTAATTGCATAGCCACGTTTAGTTAACTCTCTGATGATCAGTTATTGTTTAAATTGACATCAGAAAAACTGAATGATATGTTTGTCTTGTAAAAGCCATCCTGGACAGGATGGCCGGGAAATAGAAGAATAAGGTTTTATTTCAGATACTCAATTTTTTAGGCTTGTAAATGGAATATCGTCAATTAACACATTTGGAGCACTATGGCCAGGAAAAATAAATTAATTTGACTGTCTTACTTTAGAGTGCATTTACGGGATAATATGACTAACAAGGATTAATAAATTGTGTTTGGAACAAAAATGAACTTGTTTTGACTCTTCCGTATAAACCTACAATATTCCGAAGCGAGAAATATGCCTTTTTAAATACAAATTTAGGGTTAAAGGGAAGATTAGTGTGCTCCCCGAGTTTGTCGCCAATATAGCAACCCAACAGAACGCTCTTGAACTTGAAAGAAGTAAGGTGTTGGGATTTATAGCAACAGTGGCTGTTATCCCCTGTTTCAAATACTAATATAATAAACAAAATATATATTAAACACAAGAGAGCGCCCACGCACAAAAACAAATTGAAGTTTCAGTCGGTTAACAGTTAATGAAGTCTGTTCAATCAGTTGAATGAAGCTGCAGTGAGTCCGCTGATGAGATTTAGAACAATTCCAGAAGTTCCAATGGAAAGAAGAGGTACAAAAAGTCAGAGCAATTTAATGTGGTAAAAAAAGATTAGTAGATGCTTCAACGCTTGAAGAGAAACTTGAAGATTGGTCTTGTTTGCAGTTATTTTACAAAGAACATTTTTGAAGGAGATATCGTGTTTTTCTAATTGGAGAAATGTCCACAATTTGTCTCTATAATATGAATACTTTTTGCAAGAGAGAATTATGTATTCATTTTCATTTATGCTATTGCATTCACGACAAAGAGGATCATTACGGAGGTTAAAACGATTTAACAGTCCTGGTGTTATAATTGTTTTGTTTACTACTTTTAACAATGGTGGAGTTGAACATAAAGTACGAATATTTTACGAAAAATGTTAAATTAAAAATTATAAATATCGATTAAAGATTTTAATTTCGCTCTTTATTATAATTAAAAGTTTTTTTACAACTATTAAGACACTGCAATTTTATTTTTAATATGAGCACGAACAAAAAAATCTTCATTCTTTTGCAGTTTTTTTAACTGCCAATATGCGTTTAAAAAAATCGTCTGAATTCGTATTTTACGAAATCGTCTGCATTCTTACTTTAAGAGTCAGATTCGATGGAATTCTTCGCAGTTCATGTAATTCTTTTTTGTTTTAACGGTTAGTTTACTTGATAATTTATGTCAATAATTGTTCAAGAAGAGATATCTAATAAACGTAATGGAAGACAATAATTCGAACCTGCAAAATGGATGAAGAGTGAGTGGAATATAATTTTTTTTCGAGTTGTTAAAGTTAGGAATGGATTCTTGTTTGAAATTTTGTATGGAAAAGGATTTGATTGCTTCTTGCTCCGTTCTTTATCTTCTTTTCATCGTGGTTCTGTCATCCACACAGTCCTTATGTTTAATAAGCTAACGAAGCTACTAGGTTCCCGTTCCCGCAGCTAGCGAAGCCGTAGAATGTTTTTTTTAAGTTAAAAAAGATTCTGTCTGATGCCTTCTACGGTTACTGAAGGCATCGTATGCTCTAATTTGTTCTCTCACCCAGAGATTGGATCAACCGGTATGGAAAACAAGATAAGTAAACTAAAAAAAGGAAACAGGAACAGGGGTACCTAGCCCCGGCAGGGGCTTAACCCCGGTAATGGCAAGTTGTCAAGATCATGGCGTTCTGTGGATTGCCGTGACCTTCTGCTTCGACTTAAATAGTAGTTGCTTCAGCTGATGGGTGGGTGAGGTGGCATGTGTCAGGACTCTTTCTGATTGGTCGGTTTAGGGTGAGGGGTGCGGGGGTATGCTACCGTGAGTAGGTAATTTTCTAGAGTTATTTACTATTAATATATTAAAATTTTAAAGTTTTAATGATTGAAATTAAGGTTTAATGAGAAAGTTGGCAGTGATTAAGATAATTTTAGAGTAGGATACTACGCGGACGTTTAATTTTTGGGTTGGGAGTGTATTTAGGGATATTAACTATTGCTTCATTTTTATTGTTGTCCATATCTTTGAAGAAATTTTGTAGCAAGTTTTTTAATGAATTTATCAAAGGGGGGGTAATATATTTATTAATACATTTTAGTATTGGGCATGTATCATTTAACCTTATAAATTTTTCTAAAGAAATTATTTTGCTGTCTAGCAATAAATTTAATATTATGTTTGGCAGCATATACCCACACTGGGCATGTATTTGTAAGTACTGGTCCCAAGTAAGCGGTTTAAATAAGTATTTTATTTTGCCTGGTCAATTTTGAGTCTCGAGAGAGTAAGGGAAAAAATTTACGATTCAGGTCTCAAAACTTATTTGCAGTATAAATGAGATTGGGTATCCAGCTTAACCTACTGACCTAAGTATTACGACACCTAAGTATTTACATTCCTTAGACCATGGAATTGATTGATTTTTAATTTTAAGGGAGGGGATTTAGGTTTACAATAAAATTTAGAGAAGAACATGGCTTCTGTTTTAGATGCATTAATTTCAATTTTCCATTTGGGGAACTAGTCTTCAAAAGATTTGATATGGCGATTTAGAGCTTTTGATATGTAATTTGGGTTTTTATTTTTGGCTAGTATTGCTGAGTCGTCTGCTTATAAACACATCATGGTTTTAAATTGTTTGGGGGATATCATTAATGAAAATTGAAAATAAAACCGGCCTCAGCTTGGATCCTTGCGTTACATCTGCACAAATTGGAAGTAAACTAAAAAAGTATAAGTGTATTGCAGTAAAAAATCATAATTATATTGTGGAAAGTGGTAACTATAACTATTCATCAGAAGTTTTTGTTTGCTCGTCTGCTATCTTTATTGGCGACTCGGCACCCTTGGCACAGCAAAAGGCACACTAAAACTTCATTTTTACCAAAATTACTTTATTCTTACCATGTTTTGGTGTTCTGTGTGACCTTGTTTTGACATTTCTATGTTATCATATAATTTCTTCAGAACCGATGAAAAACCTGCCTTTTTCAATCTTACATTGCTTTTTTCTTTGCAGGAATACTCCCTTTGAAGCAAAAGTCAACAATTACAATCGACAGATTTTTAAAGATATATCAAAGCCAAATTCAAAGGGTTGCCGTTAATTTTGAATTAGGAAAAAAGAATGACACTTTATCCGATATGGTATCAAAGAAACGGAGTATTTTACAGTCGTTACCCCGGTTTACTTTCAACTACGCCCACACTTTCAAGAATGAGCCTTTTCAAATCGAGACTGAGACTTCTGATATCGAGACTTCACCTCTCCTTGCAGAAATTGAAACTGTTCTTACCGGAAATGAACCTCTCTCTGAAAAAATTGCATCGACCGTTTTGGAGACCACGTCTTTCACCGCGTTTCACAGTACACACGGCGAGAGTGTATCATGCTCAAATCAAATTGGACATAACTGTGAACAAGCTCAATTTTCTCTTAACAAAGCTGGACGATTTTTTGCCGAACCCGAAACAATGGAAATCAGGACGGAATCTATGCCTCTCGAAATTAAATTTTTGCCTTTCGAAGCTGAACTTTTGTCTGTCAAGATTGGATTTGTCTATAACGAGATTAAAAGTTCTGTTGGATATTATATAGGTAAAAAATTGCGCATTGGTTCGAAAAGAAGCATTCCTCAAGCTTTTAAAATGAAAATCTATAACTTCCAGCATTCGATATCTGTTTCCATTATACAGAGCAAAAATCCCTTATATGAATAGTTAGACCTTAGAATGCTGTCTGGTAAGTAAAAATAAATATGAAAATTTTAAAGAATAAAATTTATTAAATATACGTATTAAATATGATTTCAATTTCTATGGAACAAAGTAATAAGAAAAATATTAAAATGAAATCTGCTATGCATATTTGAATGTATTATGTCAGAATATAATTTCTTGAATGGCCAAGCACCACGTGCTTGCGCAAGTTAAATTATATAATTAATTTTAATCGTTTCATTGAATGAGTCACTTTAGTATTTTAAACAACACTGTCTCGCATTTATTGTTAAAAAAATATCTCATTTCCTATTTATTTCATTTCATATAATCACGAGCTGAAAATGACTTTTTTCTAGGTTTTATTTGCTGTAGTCATTAACTTATTTTTTTAAATCAGAGCTTTTGTAAATGCAATGGAAACGCGTTATTGAATGATGATTTTTTTAGATGCTCGTGAAGATAGTAAAATTTTTATTTTTTGTCAACAGATTTTTGTTGACGCCAAAAACCTTATCCCAAAAACATGTTCTGACATGATACTAGGCTTTTATTTGGACTCGGCTGTCTTTGATTAGCTGCAACCGCTGTATTTTGTGCATAAAGATCGTTTCATCAAGTGATTCACAGAAAAATTACGCGTTTACAAAAACATTGTACTTAAGATAAAGAGAAAAATCTACTTTGAAGTTAATGCCCAACGGAAATAAATCATTTTAATCATAACTTGCAAAACTATTTGTCTTAAAGATTTGATGGGAAATAAGTGTTTTGAATTTTATTATTATAATAAAAATATTTTTGGAAAAGTTTACAATTTTGAAAGAATTATTGAAGTTAAAAGTAGAAGATTGATACAGAAGAGGAGCTAATTTTTTAATTGTAAGGTGATATAAAAATTTTCGTGTGATAATATCTACTGAATTAAATGAGTAAAAATGTTTAAATTCCGACTAATTTTTAATTAAGAGTGTATTTATATTTTTGGAAAATAATTCCTATTCGGCATCAACGATATAAGAATGCTATATGCCCAAATGTTAAATTTTGAAGCTTTGTGACCAACAGCCAGCATGAACAGGTACACAAAGTATGCCAATTTATTAAACGTCATGCTAAAATATAAACTCCGTAACCGTATAGAGTTACACAGTTATAGTCACAGTGCAGAGTTACACAGTTATGTAATAGCAAAAATGTAATTTAATATATAAGTAATATAGAAAAATTAAGTCGATTCCTACTGAGGTCAACAAAGAATTTTTATTGTAGTTACTTTGTATTAAATAATTACAATTAATATAAATAATTGATCAAAACAATTATTGATTTTCGTAAGAAATGAACTCGCATTCTTCACTTTCACTTGAAAAATACTGAAATCCTTCCATTTTACCAATTGAGCTACTGACTGTTGATCACAATTTTCATTACAATTCGCTAAACTTATTTAAAGTATTAAAAATTAATTAATGAATTAATATGTAAAAAACTATTAACATCGAGTGTCATCCATTACAAGTTTAAAAAATGTATTTGAACTTCAATCATTAATAAAATACTTTTATTAACGATTGAAAATTTGAACAAGATATACAAATATATATAGGGAGCGGCGTGAACTAATATCAGGAATTGAAAAAAGAGGAGCAACTCATTAATATTTTTCTTTTAAAACTTGAGCGAAAGTTTTGAAATTCCGATTAAGCATATGTTAGACAGAAGGCAATAAATTAAGTATTGCAGATTGATTATTATATATTTTTTAAAAAAGTCTCAGGAAATAACTACTTCTCTTTCCGCCCATTTCAAGCAACGTATCTGGAAGCAAACATAAAAATTTGTTTTGAAAACCTCATCAACTTAAACCATTGAAATGTTTGTTGAGCATTTTTTCCTAATCAAAATACAATTTCATTGGACCATAAGTTGGTGTAAATTCCTTAAATTTTAATTAGCAATAATTTAAGTAAACCAGTTTTGGTGCAGTTTGCAATTTTGCCACTGATCAATTTAAAATTATAAGATCATTAAAATTAAACGATAAATATTCAGAAAATTCTTTGTTTATGGCTCGAAGGCAAGTGATAAATTCACTAAATGCGCCATGTCCTTAGAAAGCAGTTGAAAAAGGGCGAACTTAGTGAGCTTTCATATTAACAGATGGCGCTGTCATAAGGGTAATTTTTGTTGAAATGTATAATGGTTTTCGATTTGTAGCCGATTATCTGACAACTGAAAAACGGAATTTGCTGGACGATTCAGAATGACTAATTTCAATTGTTAGCAAAATGAAGAAAAAATTCTGAGATCAAGTCAGAACTCTTAGAATCAAATGTCAACGTCACATATTTTGTGTTGTAAATCAATATAGCTATATATTTTTTCAAAAGATTATACTTAAAAGTAAATTTTTTTCTTCGTTTTAGTATTTAATGTTATCGAATAATATTGGAGAAAGTGAACGAAAATTTTCTTAATAATCATCATTTGTCATGTTTTTTTTTAAAAATCTGATATCGTAAATTTTTGCAAACATGAATTTTAACCCTTTGCACTCCGATGGTGCATCTGACTCACCATTCAAGATTGTGCATCGTTTTACGTTTTATTTATATTTCAAATTTAATTGTTAAAAAGGCATACATATTGGTTAAAAGATTTAGATTAATTTTTCAAAGAAATTCGACTGAAAAGAATTATGAATATTTATTTTTCTTTGCAATAAACAAATATTTATATTAGAACAATTTTGCATCTAATCATTTTTCGGAGTGGTAAGGGTTAAATGGTTCCATTTACTACAATTGCGTTCAATTTTCCCCATTATTTCCCATTTTGTTTTTCCAATAATATTCTCTTATTTTTAGGTTGAGATGTTCTTCTTAGCAGTATTCTTCATGCATTTAATGGCGTTCTTTGTATAAAAAAATAGGACAAGGAGACGCGAAATGAAGAATTAAAAATGTAGAATTATAATTTTTAACTAGGAGCAAGACAAATCTTCAGTTTCATGCTTTAGATCTCTTCGAAGTAAGGGAGCTTCGCAAGAGAAGTAAAGTTACTCTTTGTGATGACAGTTGCATGTGTTTTCATATCTTTAAAGATTATGATATTTTCACAATATCATGATCTTTAAATTATGATTTTTAATATAATGGCATTTCAAATGCATATATCTATATTTTCTAAAAGTATATCCGAGTTTCTATTCCGGGATAGTATGACTTAACTAGGAATATCATGTAATTCCAATAGTTTGACTGACTGAGTTTCGGGTTAATGGAATTCTTAATTGCAGCATTTGCATAAAGAATTATCTCATTAGTGCACAAAATGGACCTGGTGATTTCATGACTTTGTTGAGATCGCGTATTTTATTAACTGAGCTTGTTTTCGTGAAGGTGAGTAATAGAATATTACATTTTCCTTTGGTTTAAGTACAAACACTAAACACATACATTATTTAATAAATTCGGAACAGTTTTAAAAATTAACTACACCGAATAAAAATAAAAAGCTTGGAAGGAAACAGACTCTAATGAATTTGACTCAAATGTTGATTGTTTCTCATAGTTTCCAGTTTATACCACTAGGGGCTCTATAGTTGAGTGAAAAGTACGGACAAAATATTTACTGGTTTGCAAGTGTTATGTTTTTTCCTTCATTAAGAAATTCGTAAATCTGTTGCAGACGATTAACCACTTCTTTTTTATAGCAAAGCATTTTTGATGCTCTAATTTTGTGATATCATCAGAAATACTGCATAATGATTCTAAAGTTTGGTTCCTTTTTTGATCTCTATGCTTCCGTATAAATATATGTGGGCTTTCATTTCAAAAATATATTATGTTTCATTAACTGTAGGGTCGTCTAGTAAAATAAGTTGGACACTATGTTAACCAATCAATTTTGTTTTTGTAGTAAAAAAAAGATATTTTTTCGTTTTTTAAATTTTAATTAATCTTAATTAAAATTAAATAATCTTAAAATTAATAATCTTAATTTTTTTAAATTTAATTAATATCTTTATGGTGTTGAGTTGGCGATTTTTAATTTATGATAAAGCCTTAATAGCATAAAATTCTACATTATTTTTTACGATATCTTCATAATATTGTACTGTTAATCGAGATTTGTTGTAGATATAGTATAGTACCTAATGCTGACAAGGAATATATAATTTTAGTAAAAAATCTAATCTCCAAAAGCAAATATCGCTGTACACTAGTTTATAAATAAAGTAACTTTCAAAAATTTAAAGTAATTCATATATACGAAACTAATAGTCGAACATCAATTCCCTTAAAAACATTTAAAATAAGTAGAAATGTAAAATGAGTTTGAACTGCCATCTATCTTTTGAAATAAGAACCAACTGAAGCATATGAAAACGACTTGTACTATCCCATTATAAACTCGGTTTGCAAGATTGTCAGAGGAAGAATTTATTCGGCTAATCGTTTGAAAATCGCACCGACTTCCAAGAAGTCTGTTCATTGGTCAAGTTTTCTGCATTTATTCTTATGTATGTTTCATCATAGTCCGTTGGTAATGCATTGATCTAACTTTGTTAGTTTGAGAACATTAGTTATGTTTCTTGATGGACAAGTTTGATCCAACGATTGAAAATGCAATTTTTTAGTTTAAAGACGCAACTTATTATATGTAACTTATTTATTTCATTAATTCAGCTTACTAAGTGAGTAAACTTTAGAAGTTTTTCGAAAAGTATCTTTATTAAAATATAATTTTTCAGTTTGAGATTGCAATTTCAAAATAAGCAATTATTGTGGAAACTTAAAAATAATTTAATAATTGAATTTTGAAGTTGATCTTTTATTTAAAATAGCTCAACTTCGGAGTTCAACTATTAAATATTTATGAGATTTGATGGCTTGCAATATCATGCATTTACAAAACTATACATGAATAGAAAAATCAACAAATCAGAATATCATAAAATTGTGATTTTCTATAAAATAGAAAATGCAATATTCAGGTTTAAAACCCCATCTTGTTGCAAAGATGTTTTAAATAAATCCCTCATTCGAATTATTTTGAGGAATAATATACCTCATAATTGCTAAAATAGGGGGAATCATCCTGAAATAGAATGACGATTGATCTGATTTTATTTAAATAATACTATATAGTTATTTAAAAAGAAAATATAATCAAAAATATATCGGGAAAAAACATCTCTTGAAGGAATTTTTGCATGAATAAGTTATGAAAAGTGAATTCCAAAGGAATAATTAACGTTTTACAAAATTTCTCGCTCAGTGTTTTGTAAACACTAATGCACATCCTTTAAGTTTTAATTTCTGCAACACTATTTTCAAATGGAACTAACTAAATGCCTTATTATTTTGTAATTGCATAAAACTGAAATTTAGCTGCTCGCTGTTTTAGACTTTGCCGAAGATTTGCTTTAGATTCAGAAATTTTGGAACAGACTTTTAATTAGATAGACTTGCTAGGGAGAAAGGTACATCATTGTCATTTTCCCTATTATAAGATTACTACAAGTGAGGGCTATAGTTTAATCATTACCACAAATTTTGTGATATAAACATACTTAGGTGGAAATCATAGAATTCGTTCCAGATTCTTGCATTTCCCACTGAACGGTTCTGTGATCTCGTTCTTCTTAAAACATTGGGTCTATCTTCATTCAATTCCATTCGTTCATTGAAAGAATAAAAGCAGATTCTATAACACTTTCACGAGATGGAAAAATGTTTTCTTTCTTGACCAGGATCAGTAATTTTGAAATCTCGGTTTCGACTAAAGATTAAATATGATGTACCTCTCTGTAAATCCTTAAAGTGAACTGACTGCCTTTAGCTGAATGAAATAGTTTCGATTCGTTTATTCAACTAATGTTTCATTTTTCTACTTATTCATTATGTTTTGAATCTTACGGGCCAATCTTTACCTCATTATATAGCCATTTTAATTATTTTCTGATGCTAAATCTTGTAATAAAAGTTGAAAAACAAGTATACTTAGCCATCAAATCTCTTAAAAATGTAATATTTTAAAATTTCTCTAGATTGATTATTTGATATTTTATATGCATTATAGAAATACTTAGTTTCATTTTGATTTGTTTTTTTGAATTGTATATATATTACATTTAGAACTTGCGTCTTGATACAGTATCATTTTTAGTTTTGTTTTATATAATAATACAAAATGGATGCATGTTTTATAAACAGATCTAACTTTTGTTTGCTTATATTGTAAAGTTACATTATATTCAATAAAATACTTAAAATATAAATGTTGTTCCTACTTTTTTTAAAAATTACTTCCTTAAAAGAACCTATGATTTCCTTCCTAACTATTACTACAATAATTGTAGATTGATATTTTATTGTAGACTCATGATTATTTTCGCACATTTGCAACAGGGACTAATATACATTTTTAAAATATCTGTGCAATATTGCACAGTTCTTTTTTTTTACTTCAGACGAGGTAATTTTTGTCACATTTTTTGATAAAAATTCCTTTTAATTTTTTTATATTCAATCAGAAAAATTACAAAACAAATAATCTTATGTGAATTTTCAAATATCTATTATTTAAATATCTTGTTATCAAATGCCCTCTGACAATTATAAGATAATGATCATTTAGTGGCATATATAAGTAATTTGAGACCACAGTAGTGCTAATTATGAGGCACTTTTTTAATAAAATGGATAAATGATCTTTCATTTCAACCTATATTTATTGAAATAAGCATATAAATAATTATCTTTTTTCGATTCCAACTATTAGCTCACACTCTCCCTATATAATATGTAATCTTGTTCAAATTTTCAATCGTTAATAAAATACTTTCTATTCATCCAATCAAGTTCAATTAATTTTTTCAAACTTGTAGTGGATGACATTTGATGTTAGTATAGTTTTTTCTTATATTAATTTTTTTATTGAGTAAAAACTAATTTTCTCGCCTTTATAGTAGTTCTTTAAAGTAGATGTAATTGTTAGGTTGGGATAGCCGTTGGTAGGACGTTGGATTCGCATCCCTTGTGCTGAGAGTTCGAACCTGGTCACAAAGTTCTCAATGTTGAGAGTTATACCACTGGGGGACCTTAGTCCAAGGTGATCATTATTCAGGTACTCAGCACCCCTTCTTCCGTTGTAAAGCGGGACACGAGAACAACAATTATAATTATTTAATGAAAAATAACTAAAATAAAATCTTTCCTAACTTCTTAAGTTTTCCTTAACATCCAAAGTAGGAATTGATTTTAAAAAATTGTTTTTTATATTTTTTGTTTATCTATTAGTAACTTTACGAAATCATATGAATAGTTAATACTGTAGCAGCTATATCTGTATATTATCTTTGTCACAAATTTTTTTTTAATTGGCAACACGAGCTGATTGTTGGTGGAATAAAAACGATGACGTCATGATATAGTTTCGCTTCATTTGAATCTGAAATATAATCCTTTCTAATAACCTATCTCTATTAACTGCACATAACTGCACTACAATACTTCAGAGAGTTCTAGAACATTTCCTATTGGTCCAAAGGAGATAAAATTTAAACTACAGATAATTGAAATGATGCCTTTGACTTTATTGAATAAATCTTATTAAAAAAATTAGATATGAATCTTATAAGATAAACAATTAGCTTTATTTAAAAAATTGCAAATTAGATGACGTTATCCAACAAAGAGTATTTGTGTGCTTATATCGAAAATCTGAAATTTTTTTTAAAAAAAATCTAGATCATGCATATTAGTATTATTCTTTTTTAAAAAAGTAATACAAATAAGCTTTCGCATAATGGCTAATACTTGGATTCTGCACGAGCATTATTTACTTCTCAACAAATCTTGCCTGCTTTAAAAGGTAAAAACGCTACTGGTAATATTGCTTTTCTACAACTCCTTTGCTATTGTATAAGATTCCAGACATACAAAGGGATCCTATGTCTCCATGTGTCCTACATAAGAAATTTGAAGCAACTGGACGACATTGAAATCTATAAGGAAGGAGGGAAAAAAGCAAGACCCATCTTCTAATGCTGAAAATGAAGCTATCGTGATTGCTAGCATCAGCAGTCAGTCGCCATATGGTATTTTTTTAGTGTGCCAATTGTTTCCAAAATTTTAATTTGGATATGTTATTGTTAGGGCAAACCAAGATTTTAAACAAAGTTCATTCTATAAAAGGTATTAAATTCCTTTACCTGTTTATATTAAAATATTCAGCAACATAATTCTGAGTCACAGACTCAACAGAAAGTAGTTTAAAATAGTAAAGTAATTCCTTTCAATATGTTAGAAAAAAGAACATTTACTATCCAACAACACCAAAACCGGAAGTGTTTACATAAAGAACGACTTTTTCTTTAGAACAACTTTTATTTCTTTTTTATAGAAGATGCCAGATTCACAAGTCTTAAAACAAAATTATTAATTCAGCGATTCTTGCTTTTTCCAGTGCTGTTTTTTTATGTGAATCTAACATTATATTTAAATGCCTGTAACACGTTATTTAACAAATTGTCGAGCTTGAAGAAGGCTTCAAAGCAATTCTAGCATTTTAACCCTACAAAATGAAACTTGTGAATGTATTGTAGGTAGGTGATTCGGGTCGAAGCTCATAAAACTGTTATTTTTAAGGGACATGGTTAACTTCATTTGGTAATGAAACATTCTATGAATTAACCAGTGGCATTTTTCGGCACAGGCGATGGAGACGGCCGCCTCATGTCTCTGTAGTTGCCTCAAAATCTATTATGGTATATATCATATCCGATAATAAATTTAATTGTTCCTGATATCCTCTTCAGTCTGATATAAAAAATTTTCTTTGGTTTTTTTTTCTTTAAAGAAAAAGTATCAAACAAAATTCTCACGCAATCAAAACGCTGCGTCTGCAAATTCTTTTTTAAAACTTGACAAATTCAGAATATTTTTTTCATATCCTCTCTTTCATATCATTTTAATTTTCTCTTCGCACACTGTAACACGCTCACCAAGATTTGGACAAATCATCTTGATATATAAAAAAAGAAACTTTTTCTTGAAATTATAAAGAAAAAAAAAAGAGGGCCGGGATGGATTGGTTGGTAGAGCGTTGGACTCGTACTCCTTAGGTTACAAGTTCGAAACTCACCGGCCAAAAAATTCCCCGATTGTATGACGACTGGTGCTTGTTAAATCTGTTCGTTAATAAATCCCCAGTGATATTGCTCTATATCGAGAGTAATATCACTCGGGGTACAGGGTCAGAGGGGATCGTTCTTTGTTCCAGATCTAAATTACGATCTGAGATGTATGAATGAATTTGCATGATTGTAGTCCGCTCTCTAAAAGGGGTTGTGACGTGCTGTAGCTAAGTCGTACTGTTGGTACTAGATAGCGCTACTTGTAAAAGACAAAGAGACGCATTTCTTAGGCTTAAAATCTACTAATCGTATCAGCGGAGGCTTGTCCATGGCAAGTGCCATTAGTCACAACATAAAAATCATTTTGAAAATCAATAATGATTTTGGATTAATTTTATATTATAATAAAATACAATATTCATTGCCATTGAAACAATAAAAAATGATATAATACATAAATTGCGCCGATAAAAGGTGTAATCACTGCGCAAATAAAAAAAAGCTATAAATTCATGAGGAATTGCCTTTCCATTATATGATATCACAAAATTAGTATGAAAATAAGACAAAAAACCCCAAGTTCAATTATATTACTTTCTTATCAATAAGTTATCGCGGAAGAGCCTTAGAATATTTCAGCGACTGTGAGTTTATATTATAAAATCCATCACTGAGAGTAACAAAACTCACTTTTTCCTCAATGAACAAGTTGACACACACTTTTACCTGAAAAACCTTTATGCTACTATGAACAATTCTTGCATGTATCTTCCTTGATCTGCTGGAATGAAATTTTTGGTGACTAAGCGAACTTTTTGTAGAGTTTCTCAAGTAAAGTGTTGCCATATTGCATTTGAACTAAATCAGCAAATGTGCGAAATTAAAGGTAAATTTATCTCAGTATTTATTTGCATTTGTTAACACTCTATTTTCTATTACACAGCGCCAAATATTCCCCTAACGGTGACTTTTAGAAATAATTTTTTTTCCCACTTAATGTTTTTGTTTTCTATCTTGTTTAATCTTCCTACAAAATGTGGCGTCATTCTCACAAATAGATCACGCTACAGAACATTTTGAGGACTGTCAGTTTAATTATGGCCACCCTGTATATGTAGATATTTGGTGATCAAAAGCAGTATTATTCTTTCGCTATACAGCGCTACGACTGTCACTGTCGTAAATGTTGAGTTAACCAAGCACACCTGTGAAAATTATACGACTCTATAAAAAAATTCTCCAACTTCCCATGTGTACATTTGCTTTTTGTAATTTTCAAAATTAATGCCACCTTGTTTAATGCTATTTATTTGATTTAAGGAAATAAAATATTCTCTTTACTATGATTTTTTCGCACAATTTGTCATGCGCGCATTTGTATTGCGATCGAGGTGTACACGCGTCAACATATGTTTCTGATCATGCATAATCTGAAGCGCTTTTAAAAATTAAGTCCTCAACTAACTTTTAACCATTTGCACCCATAAGCTACATCATTAGAGCACAGCTATTATTTCTCGACACCGATGCTACAAAAAACTTTGCAAAAATATTAATTTTATCGTCTTTCTTATAATTAGCGAAAAAAAAAACCAACATCGTTACTATGTGCTTCAGAATTATTAATATACATTGATTTCTTCAAGATGCCTTCATACTGTGTCTAAAATCGAATCTTTATCGAAAATGGCGTGAAATATTGGCCTTCAAAATACAATACAATAATATAACTGAAAAATTAAATATGATTAACTTACCACTAGTAACATTTTTTTATAACAGTGAATAATTTAAAATAATTCAGTAAATTTAAGAATGTAAATATCAATAACACCTTAATGTCTAACAGATTCTTTATTTCAATATATAATCTTTAAGCTTTCGTAGATATTTACTTTTCTCAGTCTACGCCATATTGCACAAACTTGTTTCAAAAATAGATAAAAAGTGTTATGCCTTTAATTAATGCATTTGTACTTATACATATTTTTTTATCGGCACTTGCAACCTAGTGTTGACATTTTAATTATATTTTGGAAAATGTGGTTCGTTTTATTGGTTTTCGGAATTTAATAAGACTTTTTAATCGAATATATTAAAAATGAAATAACACGGAGGAAATAGTGCTGCATTTTGATTTTAAAGTTTGTATTGTACTATTATCAATTAATTTCGCGCCTATTCTGTGTATGACCCTGGATGGATAGAGGAAAGCGCTGATTTACTACTACGTAACGCTAGTTCAATGTTAACTTTTCAATCTTGCATTGAATGCATGCAGCTTCCTTTATCCCATGGTCAATTTGCATATAATTTACTGAAAATTAGTTAGGTAGCAAGTGTTTAAAAGACTTCTTTTGAACAAATAACAAACGATTTACAATCCAATATAAGGAAATAAAATCCCTTATAATATATATTTTTTATTTTAAAAATAATACTCGCATTCAAGGCATTAAATATTTTATTAGACAACGATCACTAACCACTATTTTTATTAAATATTTTTCAATAATAATTTTCATAACCTTATAACATTACTTGGATTCAGCATTAATGCTTAATGTATCATTAACGTAGGGTAATTGCCCGGCGATAACTGAAGAATAGATAAATATCCACTGCCTTGTTGACAGCTAACTACTGACTAAAGGGCTGGTTTTTATAAATCAAACGATCGACTAGACTTTTTTCCGCGCCTGAAACCATATGTAAAGGGTAAAATTCTGTATGCTGAAGCTTCGAGAATGCCAAGTTGTAAATTGCGACCACAAGATAAGGGGCCAAATGTTGTGCCACAGAGAAGGGTATTTTTCTCTGTGTGTTGTGCCATTAAACAAAACAACCTTGATTATTATAACCAAACATTTGTTTGTATAGTTAATTTTTTAAAATATTTTTTTCATTACTTAATATTTTACATTACTTAATGTAAAATATTAATACATTCATGATTGTATTAATAAAGAAAACTTTTTTTTCCATGTTCACATGATAGGCATTAATGTTTGAGTTTTCAAATTATCTGAAATTTTTTAAAAATCTAGGTTTGGAAATGAATGCTTTTAAAATAAATACTTTTCGTTGATGGCTCAGATTAAATATATCAACACGTCTGCTCGTTGATTAATTAAAAAAGAAACTCAACTCAGAAAACACACCACCGCTTCCTGAAGAATCTCACCTCTTTATTGACAAGAGGGCGCTCGCATCTCAATTCCTTATTGACAAGAGGGCGCTCGCAACCAGAAGTAATTCACTACAGTTTACATAGGTATTCTCGCTTCACTTTACGGAATACTTTTCACATGCGAAATTTCAAGTGATTATGATTGCAAAAGAAAATAAAAACCTCATTTAATATTTTTATTGTTACTATAAAATTTATTAACGTGAAATTTGAGATGAATTATTATTTAAATCTATTTTCATAACATTTGATCCAAATGTTTTTGTAAAAGCCCTAGTAGTTGATAGTTCATTGCAAGGCACATGCGTCATCTCTATTTCATGGCCTACATGAGCTGTCATAAATGTAACTTCTCCACTTCTTTTAGCAGCTTAAGATGTGTTTTATTCTTGAGGAGAATAAAAATAATAATGTTTTTGGTGCCCTGAGTTTTTAGATATCTAATACCATCACTTTTGGTATCCAAATAATCTGAGCGATGACACTTGTAAAAATAATGTTCCCTACCGCCATAGTCTTTCGACCCTCTTTCTACAATATATTTTGATCCCTGATGAGATCTTGTGTTACCTGCACTATTGAATCACAATCCTTACAAGCGGACTTGTACTCCTTTACAGGTGGCAAAAATTCTATTTTGAGATGGATTTTTAAAATATGCACTTTAAATTCCTGTTGCTACCATTTTGCTGTTTACATTCCAAACATTCAAAATTACCGTATGTTTGGAATTTACATTATGTACTGAAAATACTTTACTTTCTAAATCACCGTGTTACTGCCATTTTCAGCAACGGTATCTGTTAGTTTTGTTTTGCATTTCGTTATTTTGAAAGTTCCCAGAAAAGACATTGAAAAGCGAAATTTAATTCAAAAACAAAAGGGGGGATAAAAGATGAGTTTCAAAAGTGAAAAATAAAGTAAACATAAAAGCAAATTGGCACGTTTGTTGCTGGAGAAAGCTGCGTATCTTTTTAGCGTAGTTAGACAGTACATTTTTCGTACCGGTCATAAAGTTGTCAATCAACGGTCTTGCTTACAAGGCGATTGTGTTACTGTAAAGAAAGGATCTCTTCTAGGAAAGGTTGCAACATTTTAACTGTTATCTTAAAAGTGTCAGATTTGGCGAAAGTTAACAGGGTGTTTAACTCAATTTGGAATACTTAATGAATGATTTTTTAATACAGTTTCGTGCATTTTAAAACATTCTGAATAGTTTCCACTTTGTTTCCTATGCAACATGAACTGCTTTTAGTTGATTTTATTCAAAAATGTATGATAAAAATCAATGAATTTCTTCTCATATAAATACTGTATGCACTTCGAAAAAATAATCTAGATTTTAGAAAATACATTACTTTACATAAATTCACCGATTTACATTAAACGAAAGAATTTTGTTTTCATTAGTTTTGATTTTGTTTCTTTTTGATTCATTTGTTTAATTCAATAAGTTCGAAAACTGAAATCTATGTTTATTAAATAATTTGTTTATTAAGTTTGAAATAAAAATAAATGAGGTTAATATTATTGAAATGATTTGTAAGAAGGAATTAAATACAAATACATTTTTTTGAAATATAGTAAGTAGTAAGAAATGCATTCATTCACGGTTGTTAAGTTTCCATGTTATATAAGATTTTAAAAAACCAGCTTCACAGTGGAAGCGCCATTACAAATTTAAAATTTTCTGTTTGTCTTTGTAGATTTAATTTCAAGGTTGTATCATTTTTTTTAAAAAAAATATGTAATCTGATTAAGATAAATTATTTGTTCATTATATAACTTTTTATTTTTTATATGAGATATCTGTAAGAGATGTTAGTTGAGTTCAAATACAATTTTCTGTTAGATGCACTATTTAGTACTATAACCGTTTGTCTTCAATAACTACCACGGCTAGCTTTTAACATTATTTATTTGAAGACATTCACTAAACATAAACACATACACAAACAGTTATATAACATAAGGGACAACATAACGAAAACAATTAAGACATTTACGAAAAACAAAGGACAGTCCTCAATCGAGACGCTCTCTCTAAGTTGGCTGGAGGTCGACTGGCTATGGTGGCCTAGGTGGATAGACTCCTCTAGGTGGCGCTGATGTTTCTTCTAGGTGACGTTGCCACAGTTCCGTTACATCCTCCCCCTCGGACTTCTTCGTGGCCGTCTCGGCAAGAAGTCAGGTGGCGAAAGTCTTGGCCGTCCTCTTTTTCTAAGAGGAGCTACTGGAGCTGCCCGGTCTGATATTTGAAACTTATTTCGTTCTTGTTTATCTTGGTGTTTCTCAACTCTTTCTCGTACTTGTTGTACCGTTCTTGCGAACCTTTTTAAATATGGTGTAATCTCAGGAACGAAGTTGTCATTTTCTATTACGGCTTTTATGTCGTGTTTGACATCATCTATAGTTCTTAGGTCACGTGCGAATTGGAGAAATGCAGCAGAGTGCCCAGTTGAATCGCTCTTGGCGGTATTCAATGCAAATCTAATCATGGGCAGTTTTTCTTTCCATGCCTGGTGGTCATTCAATGGCGTAGCTTCTCCCCCTAGCTGAAAATTATTCTCGTATTTTCTCAACAGATCATTGAGTTGTAGTCTTTCATGAGGATTACGGAAAATTGATATAAAATGTCCTAAAACTATTTACATTCACATACAAGGAATATGCATTAAAACTAAAATAAGAAAACTTTTGGCGAGTTCTAACAAGGTCCAGCACAAAATTATTATCTAATCATATACAAAAACAGATGCACATCAAGAACAAGATCAAAATTTCAACACTTTTGGTTATATACTTTTGTCGTAACATACAATTATAAAAATTTTACTACATTATGTTCTTTACCTTTAAACAAAAGTGATAGAGAAAATTGAATGTATTTTCAACTGAAACGTTAACAAGTAAAATTTAATACACAAAATAGAATCAATGTTTGAAAAGAAAAGAAAAAAAAAATTATTGTAGTTGAATTTCAATGTGGATCACATAAAATTGTTTAGTTTCATAGTTTAAAATGAATATCAATTGTATCTTTAAACAGATTGAAATAATACTTATAAACAAAATTAATTAATATCAAAAGTGGTACAATAGCAATTTAAATTGAAAGTGCTTAGACAATCAAATTCTTAACTTAATACTCATCAAAATAATATTGCTTGTAAATTTTCGTTACAACCAGGAAATTGTTAATAACACATTTACTAAAATATCGTTTACTAGAAATGATAACGCAAAACATGTACTATTTTTTTATAACTTTTAAAAGAATTCTCGAAGTATTGTGCAAAATCAAAACAGAAGCAAATATTCATTTAGGCAAAAAAAAAAAAATTGTTTGCGATTATATGAAACAGAGTAGAGTTCTCATAAGGATTTCTGGCGTTATTAACCAATAAAGATAATAAAACAATTTTCACAGACAGCATGAGTCATATTTATTCATGAGCATAATCAAAAGTAGCAAAACAAAATAAAATAAAAACGGCAGTCTCAGTCATAAAATGTGACGCCAGCACATCAGCGTCTACGATTTTATTTTATTTTTTTACTGAGAGGAGGGGAAAAACAATTTCCGTTCTGAGAGCGAGAATCGAAACTCACATATTTAAATGTATCAATTTGTTCAACATATATTATATAAAATATATACTTAGTAAAAACTGTGGAGGATGTAATAATCAATTCAAAATACACACAAACAACAACAAAAAAAATCAAATTTACAACTCTTGATTAAGAAAGCCGTTGCTTTTTCTAAAATGATTTATGTAAATTATAATTACTTTTACTGTAATAAGTGAAAAGTATTTAAGAATCAAAATAAACAATAACATAAAAGATACTTATCAAATTCTTTTTGCTATGATTAGCGGTATGCTAGCAGCATACGACAATATTCCAGAACATGGGAATCACTTTGACCGGTAGTCAATTTGAAAACAAAAATTGAGCCGATATGCTAGCAGCACATGACAATATTCCAGAACATGGGAATCACTTTGACCGGTAGTCAATCTGAAAACAAAAGTGAGCCGATATGCTAGCAGCACACGACAATATTCCAGAACATGGGAATCACTTTGACCGGTAGTCAATCTGAAAACAAAATTGAGCCGATATGCTAGCAGCACACGACAATATTCCAGATATGGAAATCACTTTGACCGGTAGTCAATCTGAAAACAAAAATGAGCCGACCTCCAGCAACTAAACTTAAGAGTGCCGTATACACGCCACCTACAATTTTCAAACGTAATGTTATCCTATGGGAAAATATTGTCCCGTGTTTTGTTTGTTATTACGGTGTCTTTATTATGAAGTCATTCTGCCATCGCAAGAGGGAATAAAAACACAGGTTTCTCCCGAAGGAATTTTTTTTTCGTGCGTGTCAAAATATTTTTGAATATTTAATAAAAATTGAAAAATGTCAAGGGCGCCATTTAAACGATTTTTTTTAAAAAATCTGTCATAAATAAAATTAAACTAGCAACTGAAATACATTCGTTTTGGTACCTTCTTTCCGATACATATAATTTTTTAGAAAAAAGAAATTAGGAGAATGTGTAAAAACAGCATTTTATACTTAAACTTGGAAGAATAATTTGAACTCCCCCCTAAAGTTCCTTTAACTCCTCCCTTTCGCGGAGGAATACACACTAAACCCTCCTTTTACCACGTGATGGATTGTTACTTTTATTATCTGGACTTCACCCCGTCTTCAAATTTCCCCCTCAGTATAATTGTCTTTCTGCTTTTTGTTTAGTTTTATTTTGTTTATCATCACAGCTGTGGTCATCTGCCCCTTCACAATCTACACTTGTTTCAGCGAATACTACCGCAACCCTGAAAAAAAATTAGTAAACTTTTGTAAAAGAATTTGAATTTTGCATATTTAGCTAATAGGTGGTGATAGAATTTCAGAAGTAAAATGCACAGCAAATATTACTCCGGATGAAGTCATAAAAGTTTTTTAAAAAATTTATTTTGGAAATTAAGCAAAGATGAAAAACTACCATAAATAAAAATCATAAATATTATTTTCAAGGACAGGTCCAGCTGCATATAACACACACACAAAAAAAAAAAACTTTTATTTTCAAAGTGGACGGCAGAAAACAGAAAAAATTATTCATAAATCCAAAATTTTGGCAAAGAAAAAAAATTAAGATTCTTTTAATTTAACTGTTTATTGCCGAAATTCGTTGATCTCAGATATCTCGAATGAATGAAAATTCGGATCCTTTTGCTATTATAGAGGATCAAAAGAAAAAAAATTAATGGAAAAAAAAAGAAAAAGCAAAATGTTTTCGAAGCTTTTCCCCCCTCTGGATATTTTTATAACTGTACTTTATATGCAATTCATAAATCAATGCTATTTTGTCTGCATTCTTTTTTTGTAAAATTTTTAATTATTTGATCTTGTGTTTATGTTATTTTGTACATACATTTATCTTATTCATATATCTTGCAATAAATAATGGTTAATTTTATTATCAATTGAAAAATAAGGCTGCTTTTATCAGAAAAAACAATTAGCGGTAATAATTCATTTAAAGAAAGTAAGATATAAGAACATTTTTATATTTTTTTATTATTTACTAATACTTGAATATTCTCAAGTTTCTGAATGAGTTTTCTTCAAAATCGCTGATATCTACAGTCATAAAAGAGTAAAAAATGTATATATGTGTATATATACATTTTTTACACATATATACATATGTGTACATATTTTACACATATTCAATAAGCAATATCTTTATTAAAAAGTAACCTTTGACGATCAGCTGGTTCAATAGTAGAAAAGATATCTAAAACTTTACATATTTTATATAACTTGGTTTCTAAATAGCTTTTTTTGAAAAATATTTAGCTATCAAATCTTCTGTTTTTGATAGCTATATAATTGTGTCATATTATTATGTAGGCCTTAAACAGTTCTGTTCATTATATTACTTATCTCTTACTCATTTTCTGTCAAAGTGCTTAAAATTACACGATAAATTAGAGTGGAGATGTTAAATTGTAATTAATATAAACGTATTTTCTTGAAACCTAGTACATCTTTTTTTTAAATATGAAAATTGAAAGCAAAGTCGTTCAGTATTGAAATTGTATTTACGTTGCAGAATAATTATTATCATGTCAGAACATATTTTGGGAATGAGGTTTTCTGGTGTCAACAAAAATCCATAGGTGAAAAATAAACATTTTAAATTTTATTATCCGCACGAGCATCTCAAAAAATCAGCTTTTAATAATGCGTTTCCATAGCATTTACAAAAGCTCTGATTTAAATAAATTAATTAATGACTACAGCCAATAAAACCCAGAATAACGTTATTTTGAGCTCGTGATTATATGAAATGCAATGAATAGGTAATGTGATATTTTTTAAAACAATAAAAGCGAGAAAAAGTTCTTTTGGATCGTTTGCAATGCTAAAGTGACTCATTCAATGAAACCAATAAAATTAATAAAATATAATTTAACTCGCACGAGATGCTTGGCCGTTCAAGAATTGATGTTCTGACACGATACATTGAAATATGCATAGCAGATTTCATTTAAATCTTTTTTTAATTTTTATAACATCTTAAAGAATTATTCAACAGAAATTTCACTGATTTTATATGACTTCAGTCAATAAATGTTCTTATAAAAAATTATGAAATTTACATTTTACACAGTCCTTTTGTCCTAAGGAATCATATTCTGAAAAATACTCTTCATACTTCGAGTTTTAAATAAATAAACTTTCTGTCTTCTGTTATAAAATCTGTTAGTTTTTACATGTCAATATTTGAAGAAACAGTATTTTCATAATCATAGCCCAATCACTGTCGACAAATCCTGGTAGCGTATCTTTTTTTGAGACCGCTTATGAAGTGGTCTAAAATCGTCAGCTTTTACAGAAGAACGATATTCAAATTTCATAAATTATTCATTTCTAGTGAAAGATTTAGTTGATTGGAAATTAAAATTTTTTCTTTAAAATATTGTTGTCTCAAGAAAACTTTGGTATCATTAAAAAGATAGTTTTTTTTTTTAAATCTTTATCGTGACGCAAAAATCTATTTTGTGCTCTTATAGTTTCGGAAGTTATAGCGTTGTAAATTTTATAAATTTTTAAAATCTTGTTATTTTTTAATGTAATGAATTATTGGATGTATAAGGCTCAATATTAGTAAAATTAATTATTATTTGATTAGAATATTATCTGTACAGCGTATAAATAATACTGAATGTGAAAGTTTTTGTATAAGTTGAAGTTTAAACACTTTCGTTTTTCAAGTTCCTATTTCAATTGAGAATATTGAAAATTAAAAGAGATGCATTGCACAAAATGTTGAATGGTATACGGTTTTTAGAAAAAGTAAATGTTAAATGTCTCATAAAATTTGAAGTTAAATATACTCGTGTGTGTTTGTGTAAGCAATCAAGAACAAGTTAAGTAAATTTTAGCAACCATAAATCTGAATTATAAAAATTAACTAAAACTAAGTTAGTCACTGCTTTTATGACAACGTTTTCTTATATGCCAAAAAAAATACTTTTTAATGTGTAAGCATTTGTGTAACAATATAATTTACAGCTATTTGTTTATCAATTCCTGGTGACATAGGAGTAATCATAATTTCTATTTCGTACGAAGCAATATTCCTACCAAATTATTTAATTGAATCTCGCACAACTTTTTAAAAACCTTTAGTTACAAATACAAATAAACAAAATTGCTGACAAGCTTTCAGAAATGCGAAACAGTCTTGACTCATAATGAATGTTAGAGAGAGAAAGCTTTGCAGTTATTTACTCTTTTTTTCTGTTTCTTTGTGTTTAATGTTAGTGACCATATTATATTGAAACAAATTCTTTAGAAATTAGATTCATTTTTTTTAAAATGTCTAATTTCTTTTTATTGTTTCCATATTATTTTTTATTTATAAGTAAAAAAAATATTAGACGATTTTTCAGTCTCAAATATTTCCAGATTCTGATTCAAAATATATCAAAAAATCCTGGCTAAGCAGATGAATGGTTGTACTTTCAAAATCCAATAAATAATTAAAACAAAATAAATTTAGAAATTATCACACAATTAATGGTTTAAAAATTTTCAAAACCAGGAGGCATTCAATCCAATATGTGCATTTTACAATTTAATTCATTATTTTTTCTTCCAATTTATGTAAATTGTATTAAGTTGGTTATATCCCACGTTTAGGAAAGCTGAGGAATAGAATTCATCCTAACATTATTTCCGAATTAAATATATTTATCTTTTCTTTTTAATTTGGTACAAATGTGCCATTTAATTAAAATTTAGGATATTGTCTTTTTTGCGAAAATCAGGCAGAAATCTGGAGCATCCCAGCTACACAGAAACACCAGGCAATGTTGCACAAGTTGAAAAATACAACTTAATTTTTTTTTCATTTCCTTTCTCATTTAAGACAATTCAATATATATTTTAAATAAATAATTTATTTAAAAAATTAAAAAAGGAACATTCTATTAAAATTCACTGTTAGTAATAAAACTATTGAGATAAAGGATTGAACCTATTCTTCGGAAATGAGTCCGAAGTCTTACATTTTCATATACAAGTAGATCTTGCCCATCCTCCTGGATTGAAAAATTAATAAACGTAATTATTGTTAAAAATAAAGTCGTGTCAAATAAAATTCTATAACTATTAAATTATTTAATTACTCCTTCTTAATTACAGGATTCTACGATATTAAGAGAATTATGAAAAGTAATTAAATGCCTCAAACTCGAAGTGCTTCAATAATTAATCAGTGATGAATTCTAAGTTCTAAGAGCCCTTCTAACATTCCCGCTGCCCTCAGTACGATTTTCTGTGCAAGCAGAGAAAATCTAAAATATCTAGCTCAAAGAGTAACTTTTCCAAACTAGTTTGGAGTGAGGGAGAGGAAAGCGTGTCGGTTTCCGAGAAGCCTCCACAATGAGAAAGGGCAAGTTTTATTGGGGGTGGGTCAAATGACCTTCTGAATGTAGCAATTCCGCACAGCAGTATCTCCTGGGGACCAGGAATTCTTTTCTGGTTGGGTGTTATTCGGCTTGTCAATCAAACCTTTTAAGCTTCTTCTTTCGTTATCTTAGTCACCGCCCTATCACCCCCACCGATAGGTGGCGCTTTCGTCGACATCGAGGTTTTTTTTCTGTATATGGCACTCTTAAACTTGGGGTAAAAGCTTTTTAAAATCCAAATTGCGATTCCTAACATATTTCACTGGTCCAAACGTTGGGCGTCAGAAATTATATAACCGTTTGTCTTCAATAACTACCACGGCTAGCTTTTAACATTATTTATTTGAAGACATTCACTAAACATAAACACATACACAAACAGTTATATAACATAAGGGACAACATAACGAAAACAATTAAGACATTTACGAAAAACAAAGGACAGTCCTCAATCGAGACGCTCTCTCTAAGTTGGCTGGAGGTCGACTGGCTATGGTGGCCTAGGTGGATAGACTCCTCTAGGTGGCGCTGATGTTTCTTCTAGGTGACGTTGCCACAGTTCCGTTACAGTACTCCATAACCCAAATCTACTGCTGAAAAATAAACAGAATAAAAAGTGATTTTTTCATTACTATATGCCTTATGTATTCTTCAGAAATTTTAATTTTTTTTAAAGATCGTTCTTATATGTAAAAAAAGCCATTAAAAATCTTAATGAATTAAGTAATATACTCTTCAACAACATACAACTACACTTCTATAGTAAATTTTTACTGTTTCACTATGCTTTTATTCCATATTTCAAACAATGTAATTATTTCCAATTTCGGAAAAATTCCCAATTTTTAAAGCTTTCGGAGATTTTGATTTAATAAAAATCTCAAGGCCCTTTTTCCCTCCAAATTTTTTTTAATCTTTTTTAATTCAACTTTTATTCAACAGTTTTAAGGAGCAAATTTTGAAAAACAGCAGGAGTAAACCCCTTTGTAAAAAGTCAATTGCAATATTTTACATATAAAAAAGGGTGCACAGTTAAAATAAAATATTAACTGTAAGTAAAATATTGAAAATAAAAGACAACTCCTTTAATACACTCTAAATAATATTGTGAAAAGAAGGAACATTTTTCCAAAATTGAAACTCCAGATTTCTTAGAATTATAAAATAGCATAATAAATAACTTGCAAATGTAATTAGGCATATTTCAAGAATATAATTTCAAAAATAAATTAAATTAGTACTTGATTTGGACTTGAATAAACTTGATTGCACAGCTCTCGGTGATTAAATGAATGTTCCTCTAAATATCTCAAATTTCAATTTTAATTCATAAAATAAAATAAAAACTGTTTTAGGAACTTAAATAATAAACTTCCAGATAGCGGACACACGTACACATACACAAAAAAAGAGAAAGGAATGAATTTTTAACACGTGATCATATGTTTTAAATTTGATAGGTATCTTCAAATTTTTCGTTTAAAATTTTTCAAAAATTAAAGTGTAGAGTATTCTGACTTAAATCTAAAAATTTTAATTCGCAAAATAAGCCTTTTTACAAAAAATAAAAGTGAATAGTATATATACGCGTCCATATGTATATTTAAAACTTGGACCAATGTACGTAGAGATAATAAATTTAATAAAAAATATTTATGAGAAAAGGCAATTCAGTACAATTAAAAATATTGACACAAAAATATTATTTCTAACGTAAATCATCTTAAAATTTTTAAAAAATCACTAATTTTATTGGTTTATCAAACTTGTTGCGTGTTTTTATTCTGTAAAAAAAAAGATAGCAAATATGTTTTATAATCAAGATCTTCAGGCTTTATTTATGTATGTAAAGTGTAAGTGTTCATGTAAAAATAAATACTAGATTTTAATTATAAGATAAGATGTATTTGTATAGCTGTATAAGGCTTATTATTTATTTCATATGCACATGAATTATTTATTTGATTACTAGAAGTTCAAAAGCTATGAACAGAATTAAGTTCAAGTAGTAAAAGTTTATCAACTTTTAAATTCTCTTATTGACCTATGCGCCTATTAATTAGCTGAAATATACGTTTAAGTGATCAACTTATTTTAAAATAATTTTAATCGTCTGTGATGGTAAATTCAGTTGTATTTTTTTAGAACTGCATTTTGTTATTTAAGATTTTTTAAAAGTTTATTGATTTTTATTTAAGAACTGTATTTAGCATAGTTTGACTCTGAATGAATAATGCTGATAATTGCTAGCGTTTTTGATATATTTAGTAGTATATTTTAAACTTCCTACTTTTGGGGGTTTGTTGGTAAGCTATGATTAATGATTGATGAAAATTTCAATTTTCCTCGCTACAAAGCGTTCTTAAACTTTAAATTTTGATATATATATATATATATATATATATACGGAATTTGTACGGGGAGTTACAGCTCATTGGGGCCGCAGGCCCCACCATCTGTAAGTCTAGCAAATTTGGGCTTTGATACTTTTGGAAATTTTCCTATTGTGTTATTGAGTGCATCAGTAGTTTAGGATTGTATGGTAATTAAATTTGATTTTCAACAGTAAACTGATTGATAATAATTAAATATTTACATATAATAAGTAAATAAAAAGTAAATTCCTTTTCTTTTTGCTCAAAAAGTACATAAATAAATAAAAAATACTACACTTTAGGAGTGGTCGGAATGCCTAGAGGTTAAGTGAGCACCTGGGTCTCCGTTTATTTGCTTGATCTTTAATATCGTATCGCGGCAGAATTTTGAGTGTGGGGTTGTCGATATTAATGATACTACCATAAAAGTTTTTCGCTAGTTTATTCATAAATTCTTTTATTGGGGCTATGTTCAGGGCTTTTATTATTTCTCTATTACGGTGGAACCATCTGGCTGAAGCAATCATTCTGAGAGTTTTGTTTTCAAGGGCTACTATTTTTTGTAGGTTTGAACTAGCAGTTGCCGCCCAGATTGGACACGCATATGTCAAGATTGGTCTTAAGTATGCTAGGTATATTAGCACTTTACCTTCGAGAGAAAGCCTGGAGTTCCTGCAAATTAGAGGGTATTGTGCCCTAAAAGCCTTATTGAATTTTTCTCGCGTTTTGCTTATGTGCGCTCTGTAGTTTAGGTTCCTATCCATTGTGATGCCGAGGTATTTCACTTCATTTTGCCATTCGATTTCTGTGTTGTATATTTTGATTTTGGGCCAGTTATTTATTCTTTTGAAGAATAGTATTGCTTCCGTTTTTTCAACATTTAACTGTATTTTCCATCTGCTCAGCCACCTTTCTAGGTTTATTAGGTAATTTTGGAGTGGGGTTATTGCTTTGGCTGGCGTTTGTCCTTGCGCAAGTATAACAGTATCGTCAGCGTATGGGCTTATCATGATATTATTTTGTTGGGGGATGTCATTCAAGTATAGTAGGAAAATCACAGGGGCAAGAATACCACCTTGAGGAACTCCTGCTCTTAGTTTTCTTTTTGTGGAGTCGGTTTGTTTAATTGACACTGTAAAATATCGGTCAGTTAGATATGAATTTATTAATTCTATAAGGGTTTGGGGGAAGTTGTAGGCGATCATTTTGTGGATGAGTCCGGGGATCCAGACCTTGTCAAAAGCTTTTGCTATATCTAGGAATATATATATATATATATATATATATATATATATATATATATATATAAAGTATGAAAAAAAAATAATACAGTAAAAATTTGGTATGACTAAATTTTTTTTAATTTTAAAATGTTTTAAAAATTATTTTTATTGTAAAATTTTAGAAAGTTATCACGAAAAAAAGTCAATATATCTGTTTATTTTCCATTAATTAAAATTTCAAAAAAAATTCTGATCTAATTTGTACAGAGCCATTATATGCACACAAATACAAAAGTGTTTTTCTTTATGTTGAAGCCTCAAAATTTAGTTAAAAAGCCAATACTTTTCATCGCCAAATACTCTTGCCAACAAATAATTTGTTATAGCAAACCTAAACTAATAACTCTCTTCCCCCTTTTTTTTCAAGGAGCTACGCATGCTTAATTGGACTTTTATGACCTATACGGTAATGTCTGTACGGATCTGTCATACAACTCTTTTTGGAGCATGCGCACTTTTGACTTTGGCAATTTTTTTTAAATTTTATTTTTCTTATTTATTTGTATTCTCCCTAATTTTTCTTTTAACTTTTCTCCCCCACTCTTTTTCCTTTTTCCCCCCTATCTTAACCTCACTAAGCACTACATCATTAGGTCAAATCATGTATGCTATGTTTTTTTTAACAGTTGTTTTTAGGGAATGGAGATTACAGGCTGTAAGCAAAGGCTCTCCTTCCAAATACAACTACTCTGGTCAGCATCAAGTTTCTACTTCAGGGGGTGTTGCTTCAATAGAGGCTGACTAGCCTCAAGAACAGGGATGGCAAACTAGTGACACTCGATGCAATATTTTGGGAACGCGGCCAATCAAAACGGTTCGCATTGTGGTTCAAAATTATGAAGTACTCTAGGAAGTACGACGAATAAGCGTGAGTGATCGTTTTCAATGGACATATTCCAAATCCCTCTACATTTCATGCATGGAAGGAAATCGGGCCATGTCATTGGCTTGCACCGTCACGCGATCTGCAGAGAGATTGTGACGTCATTGTGTGCGAACTTCGAAGTAGTTTCAGTTCATACTGCTAGAATTGATATCATTAAGAGTAAATTAATCGGGATAACATCGTTGCTAACGATTACAAAGGGCACAGATATCTAAGCCGCTATTCGAAAACCAAACTAAACATAGAATCTTTCCAAATCAAAGCAGGTCTGCATCTACCAGATGCGGGATACTTCAGTCAATATAAGTTCAAACGGTGTTTAAACACACAACGTTTATTGACAAAAGACGACACAGTTACACTAATAAATCATACAGCTCAGACGAGATCACGATCCATACTGACCAAATACGCAGCTCGCAGGCTGACGTCACAGCATCGCCGCCTGGTGGCGGTTACATTTCGCTTCGTTTTACAACAACGGCTATTGAAAATTAATCTGTTGAGATAGAAATTGATTTGAAAAGAATTGTATCATTTACCGATGGCGCATCAAACATGGAGAGAGAGAAAGAAAATGATTACATTTGTTAATTTCAAACAGACGTGGGGTGTTCGATTCTTGAATTCCGCTGCATTATTTACCCACTTGTCTTGTTTGCTAAGAGTGGTTTCGCACCTCTTGATAATGCAATGGCGTTAGCGGGGCCTCCGAAAAGAGTGCTTTCTCTTCTATGGGTGTTACATCTGGTTTCGTTTCAGAAGTGTTTCGATTGATCAGGCTCTTTAAATCTACCCGATTTCTTGTTTAATCAGGTGAATTACTCAAATGATAATAAAATCAAGCAGCAAATAGTCATTTGTATTTTAAAATATCTATTTAATTTAGACGCAACATATTTTCATCTATTCACATTCGCAACCCGGCTATTTACAATGCGTAGACAAAACGAAACAGTTAACAAGTAGTTTCATATCAAGAGCTCGCAGGGTCGAGGACAGTCCGTTCACTTCAATTCGTTTTTAAACATTGACGGTCTTCTTCACAATGGGCCTAGAGCTGCAGAAAAAGGAAAACGACTAAGCGATGGTTGCTATTATCTTAAGCGTATTGCCTACATTCTTTTAGGTGCAGTTTTTTTTCTCTCTCTCTTCATTAAATAAATTGGGCAAAATAGCTTTTAATTGAGTAGTAACTAATAACATCGTTACATTTTCTTTAGTTGTTGATAATTTTATAGAGACCTATAAAATTGAATTATACACGAGCAGCATAAACACATAAAATATTTGGAATGATTGACATAAAATCAGAAATTTTTGGAGCTCTTTCCTAAGCTCCGATGACACTCGATTTAGACCATCAGCGGAAACCTGGTTCAAATAGCTATTAATTCGTTTTACATAGAAAAAGGGTCGTAACATTGTTGGCACAGTTACCAAAGGGTACAAAATTAAGGAAAACGAATCGTTTCAGAACTAAGTAATGTATATATATTTTGTAACAATGTGCAACTTTAGATGTCATTGACAAATTTAATGATTTTGATTGGTTTTTAAGTTCTTGTCATAAAACTGATGAACTTCAGATAATAAAACTGTTTTAAGTAATTATACAACTATTTAACTGTTTCGAATAATTATAAAACTTTTTAAGATGGTATATTTTTTTCTTTCATTGAAGCATTTTAATGATTATTTTTTTACACTATTTGAACGGAAAATTATAATAAAAGTAGAACTTTAACGTGAAATTGCCAGAGCCACGTCGACCATCTGATTCTTTAAAATACAGAGTTCTCCAAAGAAGCACCATGAATAAAGGTAGTTGAACTTTGCCTCTCTTTCTCTCTCTCTCTCTCAAAAAAAAAAAAAACTTTTAATATTTTAAATTTTATTATTAATATTAATTGTTTCCGAAAAATATATATAATAAAAGTTTGTTTATCAAAAATATATATAATAAAAACGGATATAAATTTTTGACTGTGCTCTTCTTTTGTTTTCGTTGATATACATATGCCTGCAATATTTAAATCTGGGATTTTGCTTAATATTATTTTTTTAATGCTGATCATATATTTTCTGAAAGGAGACTTTTATTGTTTATTAAAATAAATTTAAACATTTTAAAATTTGCTTCAAAAATTTTAGCAATGTCTTCAACAGGATGTGTTTACTTTTCTTCACACTTTTCAAGAATTTGTTTTCCCCCTCTATCAAGTAAATATTTTTTAGCCACAGAGTTTGTCATTTCAAAAATCAATTCTTTTTCCTCTGATAATAATTTTATATTGTCGCTACACTGCCAATACGGTTTTATACATGCAAAGAAATCAACTTTTATTTCGTAAAATTATAGAAATCTTAACTTTTTATTTCAAATTCTAAAATGTGGAAGATTTTCTTTTGTTTTGGAAAAATCACACAAAAATTCTTTCAAATGAAAAGAGCTTTAATGCAGTTTTAGAAAGTGTTTGTTCTTATTTTTTTTCTGCTTGTACTATTTGTTCAATAGAAACACTAAAGTTACTACCACTCAGCTGTCTGTATTGACCAAACTGCCTTCGAGAGGGTCGGTTTGATATTTGCCAGCTAAGCTTAGCTAATAGGAAAAAATTGCAGCTGATAACTAATTATACCTCTCCTTATTTTGGTTGTATGTTCGAATGAGCAAAAGATTTCCCCACTAAATTTACTCAGTTTCTCTCCCCCTCCCCATTTTTTTATAAAACCTGAAATAGAATTTTTTTCCCATTCATTTATTCATTTAATGCATTTTTCCAGAAACAGTAGCCTATCGGCAGAAATTTTTTTCGAAAGATTTACTATTTTCTTTAATTTCTTGTTACCTTTTTGAGGGTTTTTTACTGTCATTATGCTCCACCATTTGAGGATTATTTCAACGAATTTAATCTTTCCATCTCTTTAAAGCTTTTGCATTTGTTGAATCAAATATTTTAAAACATGAACGAGTATTTTGCCTTCCAATATTAATAATAGTTTTATTTATCTGAAATAATAATGTTATTCCTTTTGAATTTTAGAGCTATCTACTTTTTTTTTACAATCGTTTTAAAAAGAAAATATTTCCTGCGAAAAAAAGTTTTAAAAAAAATTAAAAGTAAAATAATTAAATAAACAAATAAAAATAATAAAAATAGAGAAATGAAAAGAAAAAAATTGGCTTTCTGTGAAGTCAAAAAATATTTTACAAGCAAATAAAACTATTCTGTTATTAGTATTACTCAGATTGAATTATATCAATCCATAAATCACTCGCTTTTACACTCTGCAATAAATAAAGTCCAATGCTAAGAAACAAGAAAGGATTTTCGGTTTAATATATACTTCGCATTTAAACTTATAAAAAAACTGCTATTAAGGGAAAATAATCAAGCTTAATTACTTATATAATAATCAAGTGTGATACGATACATTTTTTAGAAATCCAGAGGCGATGTCGTAGAATTTTAATTTCAAAAATTGCTAAAAAAATCTTCACAATCACAAATGGACGCTAGGGACAATGGGCATCAACTGATCAAAGCTAAATTCAGTCAATCGCTTAGTTAACGGCGGAAGCGGTCACTGTTCCAGGCCCATAAAACTTTTATTGCTCTCGGAACTAGCCCGAGAAAGATGCGAGACTTTGAATAAAAACAGCAAATAATACTTTACTCTTTGAGATGTTTAATAATTGAAATACTGAAGTTTTTAACAGTAGATTGATAATTTATTGTAATTTTTTTTTCGAAATATATATTGTTCTCGCCATGTGTTAAACATATATCTACATGGACAAAGGACACTACACCACCATTATTACAGATGAAAACAAAAACAGATTACACGGATTCACATTCTTCTTGCTATCTTTTTTTCCAAACCATTTTCTGTCCCTCTTTTTCGTTATTCCTCCCAGATCACGTTAGAGGGCGCTCGGATCGTGCGCTGGCAAGTTGCCAACACACTCCCACCATTTGTTTTCTGGATTGAAAACAAATTCTTTAGGAGAACCTGTATAAAAGGAAGCTGAAAATAGAGAAGCATTAGTAATTGCATCACTAATTTCCAAGGGAAACAAACGTTGTACGGGTCTTATAAAGAGGCCATTTTCAGTCTTAATTCTTGCCAGCCTCACAACGTTGTCTCTTCCAGGCAAAAGTTCAACTATCTGTGCTAAAGGCCAATAGATTCTGCGTTTATTGACGTCTTCCATCAGAACAACGTCGCCGACAGACAGTTGATTGATCTTGTTGTCTTTTGCAGCTTGATAACGTAGTTGACCCAAATATTCAATTCGGAATCTCTTCCTAAGGTCATCTCTAACTCTTTGACGATATTTAGCTCTTTTCGATAGTTTTCTAGCATCGATGTTGTCGATATCTGGGACTCCTGAAGTAGGCAATTCTTGTAGGAACATCATTGGCGTTAGGGGAGACGGATCTTTGTTGTCTTCTGAGACATAGGTGATTGGACGTGAATTGATGACTTGTTCACAATCGCACATCACGGTGTTCAGCTCTTCATAGTTCAAAGAGGTGCGACCTAGAACCTTCCTTAAAATTTCTTTGATCATGCGTACTAGTCTTTCCCACCATCCGCCCCACCAGGCGGCTGTTGGAGGATTAAACTTGAACCGTATCTTCTGTGTTGAAGCATCAGCATTTATTTTTTTCCAATCTACTTTTCCAAGAACGTTGTTGGTGCCAACAAAATTAGTCCCGTTGTCACAATAAATTACAAATGGTCTTCCCCGTTTTGCAATAAAGCGTCTGAGCGATTGCAGAAAAGCTTCTGTGGACAATGATGTTATGAGCTCCAAATGTATGGCTCTGTAGACTGCGCAAGTGTAGAGGACAATCCAGATTTTAGTTTTATCAGCGAGATAGAGGGGACCAGCTAGATCGACTCCAACAACTTCAAATATCTTCGCCTCTCTCACTCGATCCTCAGGTGGTACGCCTGGTTCAACTTCTATTCTGGATACTTGAAATCTTTTACATTTTATGCATTTTCTGATGACATTTTTTATGGTCTTTCTGGACTTCAGTATCCACACATTTTCTCTGAGATGAGCCATTAACGTGCTAACTCCAGCGTGTTGTTTTTCAAGATGTTTCTCGATTATCATTCTTTGTACAACTGGATGGCTTGATGGTAAGATGACTGGATAAAGGAAGTTTTCTTCATCCTTTCGTCGTATAATATTGGTTTTTGATCTAAACAGACCGTCTTTGTCTTCAATAGGTCTTAATGCACGGATAGATGGATCTTGTAATCCTGTAAAAGTTTCTTCCTGGATAAGCTTAAACAGTCTTTTTTCTGCTCTCTCAAATTCTTCCACAGAAATTTCCACTGATAAGTTCTTTTCTACATGTCTAAAGTTGTAGAGCAATCGTAAAATCCATGCGATCATTCTCACAATTTTACGATAAGAAGAAAAATATCGGTAGTACCAATGGGGCTTTTCTTCTTTGTCTAAGAGGTTCAAAACTGTTTTCCTCTTTTCTTTGTTGAGAACTTCTTCCTCGGGTTGTTCATCTGAATGTGGCCACTCTTTTTCCGTTAAATAAAGCCACGGTGGACCCTCCCACCATCTGGATTCGAATAATTTCTGAAAACTGCATCCACGTGAGGGGAGGTCCGCTGGATTGCAGGAACCTGGAACATGTTTCCAATCGGCAATTCTGGTTAAAGTTCTTATTTCCTGCACTCTGTTGTGCACAAATGTACCCCAAGCTTGATCTCTTCTTATCCACCCTAGAGCTGTTGATGAGTCACTCCAAAAGACAGTTCTGCAATTTTCTAATTTTAAATCTGATATAATTGTTTTAGCTAATCTAGCTCCAATTAGGCACGATAAAAGTTCTAGGCGAGGTATTGTTGTTTCTTTTATAGGTGCAACTCGACTTCTAGCATTCACTAACTGTACTTCAATACCTTCTTTATCTAAGGTTCTTAAAAATGCACAAGTAGCAAAAGCTTGTTTGCTAGCGTCGCAAAAAACGTGTAAACTTAATGTGTCTTTATTTTCGTAATCTATATTGAGCCAACGTGGAATTTCAATTCTCGGGAGTATATCTAATTGTTTGATCCAACTGTCAAATTGTTTGTTCAAATTTGGAGGAAGTTCTTGATCCCACTTTAATTTTTGAATCCAAGTTTGTTGCAAAATTAGCTTAGGAATTAAAGTTATAGGAGCTGAGTATCCAATGGGGTCATAAATTTTCTGAGTAGCTGAAAGAATTTGCCGTTTTGTATAGGGTTCCTTTACTTTAACTGGTTCTAAAATTTTACAACTTAAAACGTCTTTTTGGGTATCCCAGTTTAACCCTAATACAGGAACAAAACGTGACTTAATTTCCGTACTATCGATCATTGGAACATTCATGTTTGATCGCCAGCATCTTAAATTGAAATGTGCAGAGGACAGAATTTCTTTGGCTTCTCTTATGAATTTTTCTGTTTCATCGATTTGATCTAAACTAATCAGAGAATTGTCTATATAGAACGAATCTTTTAAAAACTTTGCCGTTTCTCTTAAATGTTCGGGAACGTCATTTAGAAGATGATTCAAAGTTGCAGCTAGCAGAAAGGGACTGGATGTTAGTCCAAACACTACTCGGTTGTGTCGGTAAATCTTTAAATTCTTTTCCGAGTCGAACCATAAGAATCTTAAAAAATCACAATCTTTTTCTACGATTTTAATTTGACAAAAAGCTTTTTCTATATCTTACGATAGACCAACTTTATACTTTCGAAATCTATTCAAAATGCTTGGTACTATTTCTATCAAATTGGGACCTTTAGCCAGGCAATCATTAAGCGATGGAGAATCTTTAGTACGAAGGGAGGCGTTAAATACTGGTCTAATTTTTGTGGTTTCACTCGATTCTTTAATTACTGGTCTATGGGTTAAAAAATGTACCCCTTCTTTCTTTTCATCATTTATCACTTCGATTATTTTATTACTTTCCCAAACGTCAAATATTTCTTTGTAATCTTTCCTTTTATTCGAACTAACTAATTTAGCTTCTGTTTTGAATAAAGATTTTTCAGCTATTAAACGGTTACTTGGCAAAACAGAACTATCAATAATCCAGGGCAAGCATACCTCATATCTTCCGGTATCATCGCGTTTCACAGTTTCTAGGAAATATTTTTGGGTTTCTTCTTCTAAAATACCTTTAGTTTTGTTTTCTTCACTAGAAATGCCTATTGTGTCAAGACGCCAAAAATCTGCTAATTCTGAGTCGGAAATAAACAAAGATAAAGAGAGGCCTGAAAGCGTATTTTCTGAAATTTCAGTACCGCTTTTACCCATTAATGTCCAACCTAGTTTAGTCTCAAAAGCGGCTACACCAATATCTGGAAAATGTTCTATTTTTCCCGTAAACAACTGAGAAATGTTATCTGCACCTAGAAGTACATGGACTTCATCAGACTTATCTTGAAATATACATTTATTTCCATTTTCCTGTATATCACTAATAATTATCCCTTTATTTCTTAAAAGGCCAATTAAATTTTCATCTTGAACCCTTGGGATAGAAGAGCAAATTTTCTTTTCATCTAGAACGTCAATCTCAAAACTAAATTTACCATCTAAACTGCTAAGATTTACTTTATATCGATTGTGGAGTTCAGATTTTTCTACTCCTCCAAACAATCCATGTTTTATCGTTTCCGAATTTGTCTTCCGTAATTTTAATCGTATCGCGGCATATTGTGAAATATAACTATTCTGACTTCCGCTGTCTATGATCACTCTCAAATTACCCTTTAAATCACCTCCTTTTGCTTCTACAATCAATGTTTGTAAAAATACTGGTGAACATTTAATTTGGTTTGAAAGTACCTTTTCGCTTTCTTGGTTTTTGTTTTGATCAATCACGTTCTTTATTTTATTACACATAATTGACTCGTGTCTTAAATGGCAGTGTCTGCAAGAAACTTTAGAAGTGCATTTATTTGCTAAATGGCGAGATTTAATCAAACACCGAAAACAAACCCCGTTCTTTTTCAATAAAGAAATTTTTTCTTCATTATTCAAAGCCAACGCAAAAGAGCAATCTTTAGAATCATGTAAATCAAATCCTTTTTCATTATTACAAAAATAACAGCAAAAAGGTTTATCGCTTACATCTGTGGAAATTAATTCCGAAGCTGAAAACCTGTTATGTTCTTTTTTATCATTAATCTTGTTCGTTTGTTGATATTTTCTTTCATTCGAATATCCACTCACGTTATGTCTACGGTTCAAATCATATCTTCGATACGCAGTTGGC
>JAOUZG010017540.1:2388223-2400893 GCA_026289955.1 Argiope argentata
TTGGCACCTGCCTGTCTGTGGATGAATCACGGGAATTATTTTTTATTATTACTTCCGCTCTTTCCCGAGTATTCAATGTTTCGGAAAGGAAAGTTAGCAGTTTCTCAATGTCGGAATAAGCATTTTCGCTGGTTGGTTTATCAATTTGAATTAATATATCTTTCGGAAGAGCTTTTAAAATAGTAGTACACAGTACACTTGAAATATCTTTAATGGGCTGTCCTAAATTTTCTAAGCTTCTTAGTTCGATATTTATCTTGTCGTAAAATTTTCTAAAGGATACAACATCATTTACATTTCTTAAAGGTTTAATACTTAACAAATTATTCATATGGGTGTGTATCAATAAATCAACATTTGCGTATCTTTTCTTTAACAATTCTACAGCAGTGTCATAATTAGTATCAGAAATAACTAAACCTTCAATAGAGCTAAGGGCTGAACCCGTTAAATGAGCTTTAAGGTAATGAAATTTTTCGACTTTATTCAAACTTTGATTATTATGGATAGCGGACTCAAAACTATTCCAAAAAGAAAGCCAGCTGTTTATATCACCGTAAAATTTATTGAGTGTCATTTTTGGCAATTTAACTTTTAAATAGTCATTAGGTTTTTCATCAACAGTTAGAGAAGGTGATGTATTCTCAATTGACATTACAGAATTCTTTAACTTTTGTGTTCCTTGGTTAATTCTTTTAGTGGCGCGATATTTCGTGCGAACCACTTTTTGACGGTATTCTTCTGATTTTGAAAATTCTGCATCGAATTCGTCTACTGTAAAAAACGGTTCTAATGATGAATCAATTTTAGACAAAGCATCGAAATTACTTGTTAAAAATTCTATTAGTTCTTCTAACTCTTCGCATTCAATCTGTTCTAATTTTAAACTTTCTTCTACCTCGTTAATCTGCTTTGTAACGGTAGCTCTTAGAGCAGTCCGTTTCTTTTTTAATTTCGTCAAATCTTCTGTAGACATGTTTTATATCTCAGTATTCTTAATATAAATAAACAATCCTAAACAACAACTTATCAATGCAAATTCTAACTATAACTATGTTCAATAAAATATCTCAATTTCAATTAATCATCATATGTTACTAAACGCCATCCCGGCAGGGATGCCAAATTGTTAAATTCTCGTTATATTTCTAATATTAAGAAAAGATTTCAGAGGGGGACTTACCCCTAATGTGTTTTGTCGCTCGGGAATCGGTGGCGTCCAGTAATAAAAGATGACTACCATAGTATGAAGTTTTCAAATTGATTATTTTCAAACATATATCTACATTGACAATCAAACATATATCTACATGGACAAAGGACACTACACCACCATTATTACAGATGAAAACAAAAACAGATTACACGGATTCACATTCTTCTTGCTATCTTTTTTTCCAAACCATTTTCTGTCCCTCTTTTTCGTTATTCCTCCCAGATCACGTTAGAGGGCGCTCGGATCGTGCGCTGGCAAGTTGCCAACAATTTATATTAAGGTTATTTAAGAAAAGAAATTCTTATCTTGAAATAGCTGAAATTGTTGGTAGAAGCCACTCTTGTGTCCAGAAAATCATTGTAAGATTTAAAAGCGATGGATTAATTGAAAATAAAAGTGGAAGAGGAAGCAAAAGTATTCAGAGCGATGTAACCAAAAGGAAAATTTTGAAAGATATCAAGATTGAACCTAAACTAAGTGCAGTCAAAATAGCTGCAGAAACTTCTCGAATAATGGGCAGAAGTGTAAGTGCTGAAACTGTGAGAAATATGATTAGACATGCTGGATATAGCAGTCGAGTAGCTAGAAAGAAACCTTTCATAAGCTTACAAAATCAGAAAAAGCGTTTGGAGTTTGCAAAAACTCATCAATTGAAGACATATAACTCTTGGAAGAAAGTTATATTTAGTGACGAAAGTAAATTCAAAATTTTTGGAAGTGATGGCAGTTGCACCGTTTGGAGATAGCCGAACACCGCTTTGGATCCAAAAAATATACTTCCTACAGTTAAACATGGTGGTGGCTCAATTATGGTTTGGGGTTGTATGGCTTCAAATGGGGTAGGAAATTTAGTTTTTATAGATGGTATAATGGATCATAAGCTTTATATAGATATACTCAACAACAATCTTAAAGAAAGTGAAAAAAATTGGGTTTAGATGGAAATTTTATTTTCCAGCAAGACAAGGACTCCAAACATACGGCACGTAATGTCAAAATGTGGTGTTTTTTTCATTGTAAACAGCAATTGCACACACCATCACAGTCCCCTGACATCAATGTCATAGAAAATTTGTGGGTCACACTCGAAATAGCGGTTTCCAAACACCAAATTAGGAACAAAGCCCATTTAAAGCAAGTGTTACAAGAAGAATGGAATAAAATATCTCCACATACCACCAAAAATGAATCGAATCGGTACTAAGACGTTTGGAGGACATTATAAAAGCCAAAGGACATGCAACCAAATATTGAAACTGTTTTTGTATGCGATATGTAACACAAATTTTATTGGTGTATCCTTAATTTTTTGAGGTAAAATTCTGCCTATGTTTATTTCAAATACTTGTGAAATTTTTAATCTTAGATATTTTTTTCTTGATTTTCGTTATTTTTACTGTAAATTAACCTTTTTGTTACTTGTGAAAATAAAAACGCGTTTGCACTTCTAGTTAATGTGTTATTTCGATTGAAAGTTGGATTTATCAAGTAAAAGTAAGGTGTATCCTCAATTGTTTGTCCCACTGTATATATATATATAGTCATACACATCATCAAATAATAATATGTGTGTGTCAGTTTTAAGAAAAAAACGAGATTTTTTTTTTTTGTAAATTAGTGAAACTAATTATTAGATGCAGTGCTTCACCTCTCAATGCATACGTAAGAAACATTCATATTCAACAAGAACCATAAAAATAATTTACATATATGTAACATTTATGAAGTTTTAGTTGGTATATAACTAACTGAAAGCAAAGAAATTATATAAAACTATTAAATGTTATGACAATTTAAAAATGAATTATATAAAATATAATATTATTATATAAATGAATGTAAATAAAGCTATTACTTATGATTGAATCAACTGTAATTGCATAAACCTTATCCATTTCCTTTCTTGTTACTTAATTATCGATAATTCTGCCGAAGATGAATTTTTTTAAGATGTAAAAACTAATGTTTTCTTTATTTTGTGTTAGAATTAACTGGTTTATAACATAATCCTTGCCACAAAAAATGAATTACAATAATGAATGAATTGTAAAAATTATCCTACATAAATTGATTTTTAAAGGGTGTCGCCTAGAAGGTGGAATTGAACCACTCTGATTCTCATCAGCTACGGGTTTGAAGCCCGCACACCGGACCACCGATGTTCATCTAGGCAATTTTTAGCAAGCTTTTCACGTTATTTGTAGTAACTGTGCTTGTATAAAACTATTAAAGTGGTAATTTAGTATTTCATACTTTTATTGCATTTTGACAAAAAAGTGAAAAAATTGTCTTAATCAGCATCGAACTAGCTATTATATTGGGTGTCCCGAAAAGAAACAACGTTTTGAAGAATAAATTAAAAGAACGGAATAAGTTAGAAATGTACGGTTTGCTGCATACTGCTTATATAACCAAGAATCTTATTCTCACTATTTTTTAAAATTAGTTACAAAGTTTGTCAATAGATGGTGTTGCTCATGTGTAGGTAGTCTGCTCCCTTGAGATTGGTATTATTTCTACATTTCAGAGTATGTATCAAAAATGGTTCATTTTGTTGATTTAAAGACAGGATGTTAATATAATTAAACTAAACCAAACTCGAAGATGGTTTATTCTCTGGAATAACCTTTTTAATTGTTCTAGAATTTCATCACCTACATCCTGGTTTGTTTTAACGAGGCAGAATCATGAAAGGAAATTCAATGTCAGAAAACGGACCGCCAAGCGTTCGTTTAGAAGATCGTCCAACAGCAACCTCTGGATTCGAATGACTTACACCGCGAAGTATGCGTCAGTCTTCACTTGTCTTCACCCTAACCCATTCCATAAGTTCCATTCCATAATTCTAAATATACTTTCTTGAAAAATTATTTTCCCCCTGTTTTTTTAAAGCTGGCTAAGAAAAACACCGTTTTTTTTTCTTTCGCTTTCTGTATTAAAAAGAAAAACAATGTCCCACCGGATATACATTCAACGTGATTTTATTCCATCTTGGGATTGCACTACAAGTTGCCATCTGCAAAACGAGATAGCTATAAATATTTCTAAGCGAACGCTACCATTCTTGAATAAATAAATAAAAATATTAAAACATTTTCAACATTGTTTGGATAAAACCCTACTTTTTTATTGCATAATAGTTTTAATAGCACTGCAATAACACTTTAACTAAATATCTCAAAGTTATTTTAGCGAAAATTTACTTATCAAGAGCATTCGTTTGCTTTTTGTTCAGCTATGTATTTAGAGAAATCAAAAGTGAAGCAGTTATACTTTGTTTACTTTAGCTTTGGATTCGTGTGCTCTACTTCGTACGAATACTTTATATAATTTTTTTATTGAATTTACATCTGGATTATTTCTCAATAACATTTAAAGAAATAATATTTTCTATGATAAGAATTAAATTTTCCCAGATAACCAATTCATCAATATAGGAACAAAAATAACGCACCACTATTTAAACAAGGGAATTTAACATATGAAATTGCTAAAACCTCTATGCAATTTGTGCCTTAAACTAATGAGTAAGGAAAATAACGTGCCTTGGTAACGCTTGGCACCACCAAGCAAACTTTGGTACCAATTTTTGGAGAGGCAAAGGTCGTCCCCAAGTGGTTTGCTTACTTTCGCAGACTGCTGGGTTGTTGTGATCTGCCTCTAATATTTGAAAAGTAGATCTAGCTGTTGTGAATTAAACTCGTGGTAGTTCCATATACGTAGGCAACTGCCATTTTCTGAACTTGTTAGAAGTTCGTTACACAGATTCGATTATTTCTTGTGTGAAGGGGAAAAAGAAATTCTATTATTCTTTGTTGGAACCTTGATTAGCATGCCAATCAAATTAGACTGCAGCGCCACAGAGCTAATAAAAATAATTATGACAAAAATATACAACAAAAAAACCCCTTCCGTTTCATCAAATAACGTTATAAAATTTAATATGTATTTACAATTTTTTTAATGTCTATTTTCAATAGTCTTTTTTGAAGAATGCCCTTCTCATTCAGCATTTTTATAAATTTAAGTTCATTTAATTTTTGAGTAAAATAAAATCCCCCAATAGTAAATTTTAAATATAAATTAAAGTACTCACATTTTTGCAATGCATAATTATTTAAAACTTAGACATGTGATATAGTAAGTTTTAAGGTTTTTAATAATATTTAGTCTTTTTTTAAATAAAAACTTTATCACTTTTTTGAAGTACGCAGGTTATTAAGTTTTTTTGTTTAAATTAATTATAAATTATCAGATTTTTTTAAAAACTGTTTAACTAAATTAATATTAATTTCAATAAATTTATTCAAAACTGATTATTTTTAAATAATCATTTGTTTTTAATGGATTTATGATCACTCTTATTTAAACTTTAAAAAATTTAATCATTTCTAAAGTTTACTACTTTTTTCAAGAATGAAAACAAGTTGTACCTAGTTGAATGATTTTTTAGCTTGTTATATTCAAAATAATACCAACACTTTGAAATAATCAATAGAAAGTGAACTAATTTTATAAAAAAAACAATGAAAATAAATAACTTTTCAAATACATTAATGAAAATTTTATAAAAGCTATTTGTAATGTTCAGGCATTTTATTGAAGAATTTTGTTAAATATAGATTAAAATTTGCTGTTAAAATCTTCATTGTTCTTACCTTTTGGCAGATGCAAATTCGAGACAACTGCTGTTGTGTTTGTAATGATCTGCCTCTTGATACTTGAAAGACTTTATTTATCATAACGATTTTTGCTTTCTCAACGTGTTATCTGAACGGGAAAAACCGAAAATATGAAATCTTGTATGACTCCTTTGTTTGTTTGTTTTTACAAGATTTGAAGGACTAAGAGGGCGCTGCGATTGTTAGCCAAGAAGTAGTGTTTCCTTCAGATGCGGAATTTTCGCTGCAATTCTTAGATAACAGTTGCAGCGCCATCTCAATTATGAATTAAGAACTTTTTTTGCTTGAAACTGCTGAGCAAATTTCATGTAGAATTTTTCCGGCTGGGAAAATAGGTACGATTTATTGGGCAATATTGTGTTTGTCGGAAAAATTATTCACCGATATAATTTGATTGTTTAAATGCAAATTATGTAACTTCCGTTTTTCTTGGCAGGTACAGTAATCATCATGTGGATTAATATCTAAACTCGTGTATATTTTTGTAAAAAAAAATTCCATATTTTGAAATATGATTTGCGTTGATTGTATGTTGATTTATGTAATATTTTTCAGATACGAAAAATAATTCTTTGCTCTAAAACGGATAATTCTACCAGAGAAATTAAAGTGGGGTAGGATATATATATATATATATATAGAGATTAAAATGAAATCTGCTATTCATATTTCAATATATCATGTCAGAACATCATTTCTTGAACGGCCAAGCACCACATGCTAGTGCAAGTTAAATAATATTTTTATTCATTTTAATTGTTTTATTGAATTAGTAACTAGTATTGCAAACGATCGAAAAAACTTTGTCTTGCATTTGTTGTTTAAAAAAATATCACATTTTCTATTTATTTCATTTCATATAAACACGTGCTCAAAATGACATTTTTCTAAGTGTTATTTGCTGTTGTAATTATTTAATTTTTTTAAATCTGAGCTTTTGTAAATGTAATAGAAACACGTTATTAAAAGCTGCTTTTGAAATATGCTCGTGCAGATAATGAAATTTTTATATTTCGCCTACGGATTTTTATTGTCTCCAAAAGCCACATCTCAAAAACAACATCATGTTCTGACATGATTAAAGAAAACCATCTGCAGAAGGAATAGATTTTTCCACTTTGCCTTTTACAGAGTCAATAAATTCTAAAACAACATCAATACATGATATGAAAGAGCATCTGAAAAAAATGATTTGAAGATCTCGTCAATCACAAATGATGCCCTACATTTTTAATATACTTAATACTTATCTACTTAGTCAAGGTGCTTATGGGATGCTACAAAAACACTTTGCTTTTCCGGGGAAAGCAACTATTGAGAAGAAAATGCTTTTTGCAAATGAATGGCGCTGTATGCCACCACATTTGTGCAGCTTTAACCATGACGGGGTTGCTTGACTTCTTTGCGCATAAGAAAAAAAAGAAAAGAAAGAGTGATTGTATGCTCGGTGGATGTTTTGAATAAAATAGCTTTAATTTATTGGCTGTAGACTAAATTACTTTCAATATCGCTCCCGTCTGGTAGATGCAGTCCATTATTCATAGAAAAGGACGCTATTTCTGCACTGCTTTTATTTATTTGGTTTTCTGTCCCACTTCAAACTATTACCATCAAAATGTTTTTACATCCTCTCATGACCACGTTTCAAAGAGAATGCAATTATTATCGTTAATGCAAAAAAATCGCAACATTAAGCGTTGTTGATTGTAATGGAAAATGTATTCCTTGGAGAATGTGTAGGTTCGAGCTCACAACGTTAGAGTTCGTAGCTGAGTAACATGGACACTATAAAAAAGTGAGACTCATGTCCGATGGATATTATCTGGCTTATGAGACTTTCTCCACATACTCTCCTACCAGTGAATCTGTAGTGAGACGAACGACACATCAGAGCCAAGCGTATGGCGAGCATGAGTGAGTTGTAAATAATGATGTTGACTGTTCATTCTAATGCGCCTGAAGACTTTTGCATCCGGTATAGAGCGACACAACAGTTGTACGAAGGTTGCTTGCTCAAGATCACGGGTCACCATTTTGGAGAATGTGTAGGTTCAAACTCGCAACTTTAGTTTGTAGCGGAGTAACACAGCCATCAGACAAAAAATGACACTTGTGTCCCATAGATGTTAACTGGCTTATGAGGTTTCTTCCGGAATTCATCAAATATTTTAAGAATATGCATTTGCAAGGATCTCTTACAGATTATTACAATGTTTTCTTTATGTGTTTGATATTCATCAAATTTTATATACAAAAAAAAAGGCATTGAAGATCAATTCATTTATAAAAAAATTATTGAAAAAAAGAATTTGCAATAAAACACCCCAATCTTCTTTTGAGATGAGGGAACATCACGATTGAGAGATGATCAAAAATACTACAAAATACTTCCGTTATCATGGTTTAAGCATTACAAAAATGTAACTGCACCTGCAACTTGAAAAAGAGACAAACACCAAAAAATAATAAAATCCTTTTTTCTTTCTTTTGCATGAAATTTGTGCTATTATATAAACGCTCACTATTAACTGAAAAATAGGCATGAAAAAAAACCAATTACTAGCCTGAAGATTCTCATATATTACTCCGCTTAAGAATAGATAATATATAAGAGAATCATACATCTTTTATTATTTTTTTTTAAATAGTCCTTTTTGTTTTCATGGCTTTTATCAAATATCTACTTCAAATATATTACTTCAGTAATGAAAAAATTATAGATGTTGTGAGATGTAACGCAATATTTGATTTTTTCTCTCTGGAATTTGGAACCAGCAAGTTGAAGCATGCGCCAGTGAATGAAATTTTCTCCCTCTCCCTTTTAATTTTGAGCTAAATGTGCGCCATTGAATAAAAGATCATTGTTAGCAAGGAAGTAAGAAATTACTAATTTCAAAATTCCATTCTGAAACTCTTGTTAAGGAAGACAAACTTTTATTAGTGCTCCTCCCTTCTCCAAAACCCATTTTTCTTTAGTACTTTTTTTTCTTCAACTTGCTGGTTCAGTTGTATTTTATCAGTTCTGCAGAAATTAGATAAGACGTAGGAAGTACTGCGATGTCTTATTTTCGCTCTCTTTGAAGAAATTTCAACGCCCCTTTCTTATTTCCAGAAGTGATATTGAAATTCTGGAGAATGGAGCCGATGATAAGAAACACTTCCGCCTCAGAAAAAGCCTCTCCAAGACAAGATCTTTTCTCTGGAAAAAAAGTACGGTATGATACACACAAGATATTTCTGATTTATATCTTAAACACAATACAGAACGATTCTTTCTTTCCTGTGGTTGGAAAGTTCCAAAAACATTATATTTCTGTGATTCATAAATTTTTTGGAAATATTCGTTTTCAAAATATGATCATGTTATATCCAATTCATATAAATTTAGCAAATTTTTTTTTGGGGGGGGGACTCGGTGGTTAGGTCTCGGCTTCAGAACCGAGGATTCCAGTTTTGACAGACACCCGATTACATCGAGCTTTCATGTAATCAGGTCTGGCATATATTTAATCCATCGGAACCGAACGACCTGCCTCTGGGAAGGAGAGTGGCAACTCAAATGTCATCCTCGTCATTTGACACTGGTTTAAAAATTGAGAGGTTCATTATTAAACATACCCTCGTTTTTGTATTATATTCACTAGTGCCTTATTCGCAACTCTTTACACTTTTTCGGAATTAGAGAATGGTTTCCCCTTTCCCAAATTTTTCGTCCGAGGGAAAAAGTGTCTTTAAATGTCTTCAGAAGAAAAAGCCAGTGGTGGATTTTAGTTTAGATATATTAACGCCCCATTTTAACCACTTAACTGCTTTGCCCGTATGCCGTACGTGCATCGATTTATAGAATTTTGATAGCTGTACACAAAAAATAAGCCATTCATGACAATTATAATTCAATAGCAAAAGGATTTTGAATACGTAGATAAGTCGAGTATTCTATGGATTTCCATTTGAATCAAACCAAGAAAATATTCCCAAAATAGAAGGTGTCATCTTATTATATAGTAAAGAAAATAAAACTGTTAAGTGGTTAAAGCAGCATTAGGGCTATTTCGGGAGGGACTACGTGATTTTGAATCACGATCAGATGACGAGGATGACACCTGAGCTGGCATACCCTTCTCCACACAACACCAGCCGAGTGAAGTTTTGCCTGACGGATTTAACATACACGACAGTTCTGCTGTGGAATCGGGTTTCTAACCTGAAACCGTTCGGATCACACACTGAGATCTTACCACCGTGCCACCGTGGTCTAAGCCAGTTCTGGAAGTGTTGGAATGTGACGTGTAAGTTCGGTAAGAATTTGTCTTCCTAAGTCTGGATCGCTTGTCTCATACCAAATGAATCAAACGTTTAAAAATTTAAACCTATTTTTCTTCAGCTACTGCAAAATGATGCCAGAGAAATCTTTATTGTACAGCCAGCACATTTGCAGTAAAAAAAATGTCTGCTTCTATTGATCGTGTCTGGAAGTTTAGAAGTAATCACGGAAAGCTCGCATATTCATTATACATTTGAGATGGATGGTAACGATTCTGAAGCGTGAATTGTTGGATTATGAGGCACTTAGCCCCAGCAGGGGCTTACTCTCAGTAATGGCAGTTAGAGAGTGGCTTTGCGGTCGTTGCTTGCCGTGGATCTCTGCTATGCGGTCTGGAAATGAGCTGAGGATACAAGGATACAAGGAATATGATTAGGAGCCCCGGCGCCCAAAGGGCGCCATCCCCGATCGACAAAACTTAGAGTCCATAGTTACGTGGTTTGTTCTGAAGTGCAGGAAATTTTCCGGGAAGAGCTTTAAGAAGTAATGGGCACGATGGCGGCTTGGCCAATGAGGTTGTTTGAATGAAGGCGGGCGAGCAGTTTCTCTGCATGTTGTAGGTGTGGCTTGAGGCGAGGAAATGAGCTGAGGACCTCTGCTTCGGTATATATCGTTCGTGCTTGAGGTAGGGGAGGGTGAGTTGGCGAGTGTCAGGAAGAGCTGTGATTGGTTGTTGGGGTGAGTGGGTGTGGGATATGCATCCTTCAGGAGTAGTACTTTCAGAAGAAACAAGCAAGACTCAATACTAAGTTAAAGGATTAAAGGAATTTATTGAAGGATGTATCGAGGGCGTCTGGCTATAGGTTTAAGAAGGTATCTTGGGATGTTTTTAATAGCTTCATTATTGATTTTATCCTTGTTGTTAAAATTTAAATTGAGAGTTTTTTGACAAATTTTTTCAGAGGGGGTAATCAAGAGATTTATACATATTTTTACTAGACATGTACCATTTCATGTGATAGATATTTCTTAACAAATTAGTTTGTAGACATTCTGTTGATTTTAGATTGGTTTTAGGAACATATCCCCATACCGGGCAAACATAAGCAATTATTGGCCGCAAGTAGGCAGTGTCAATAAGCATTTTATGTTGTCCCATCATTTTGGAGTCTCGAGAGTTTAAGGAGTAGCATTTACGATTTGATGGATGGTAACGATTCTGATTAGTCGGCCCTAAAGAAAATACCTTTACTTTTTCTTATAAGAAGTGTTAGAATTCATTTGAATTTGGAAACTATTTAAAATGTTCCGGATATTTTTGAATAAAACAGTGTAAGATTTTCAAAGGCAACATTTTAAAAACAATACTTTAAGCGACAAGACATGAAACTGCGAATAGCGAAATGGTAAACTCAACCTGTTCTGTTAGAGGTTTTTAGCAAATACGAAAGCGAAATAAATATTTAAAAAATACATTATTTCCCAATGTTAATGATCCCACTGGGTCACATTGAAATGAGGATGAGAAGCTTCCGGCATGGTGGTTGGCTCTCACCACCCTGGAGGATACACTAATAGATGAAATAGGCTCCTCCCATCGATGACCAGATGCACTTCTTACAGGAAGGGCTGTCCCGTGGCCAGTGATGGCCCTTAGGACTCAACCAACACTTCCCTCCAGTGTTGCTATTACGGCAGTCCGATCATTCAGGCTTATGGTTTAATACCTTCTGTCTTCGTGACGGGTCAAAGAGACTCGTATAACTTCCCATTGTTAATAGACTTCAATAAACCAACTCATTCAAATAGCCTATTAGAAGAACCTGTCACGAAAAGCACTTCCACTTCTACTGAGACAACTTAACTACTGGAATTCTCGAGAACGAAATCGGAACTTTTCGGCTTCGAAGAACTTGGGGATGATGTGTGATGAAAAAAACTCCATCGCATATGCATCAATAATAAATACTGTGTATAATTATGTAAATATTTTCAACTAATGGGGTCAATCCATGTGACGTCAAAGGTACGTGACATGTGACTTCTGCACATGGCATTTAAGTTTTCATCCGCAAAGCTTTCCTCGGTGAGTCTGTCACTAACGCCCTCCACCAAGTATGAAGCGGATTTTTTTGTTTACATTTGTAGCTGTAATTTTGAGTCGTTTTCTTTCTTTCTTCCTGTTAAAGTTAAAAGATGAAAGACTGATGTGCTGCTGGATACTTTAATGTGAAACACAAGTTAATGCCATGATAAAATGCATTTTTTTAGTTTCCTTTCAACAATCCTGACATTGGTTGTTAACTTTGGAATGGAAGGTTGTTATTTTCGAAGTTATGATATGCGCCGTTTATTTTCAAGAATTCATTTAGTGAGTTTATATTCACAAAATTTTGAAACCCAAAACCCGTTCCAGTAATTTTTTTTAGAAAACCCTCTCAAAGGAAAAGAAATTGGTACATGTATTGCTGTCTAAAACAAATGGGGACAATTAAACAAAATCTTCAA
>JAOUZG010017540.1:2413556-2434672 GCA_026289955.1 Argiope argentata
GATCATGATCTTGTAATAAACTTTTATCTTGGCTTAAGCATGATTTTAATTCTAAGTATTCTGTAAACCAGGGATGCATAACCTATGGCCCGTGTAGCCTTTGAAGTCGGCCTGCGAATGTTGTTAATAAAATAAGACTGATTTAAAATGAAATTTCAATTAAACAGGATAAAAATCTTGTATGAAAAGGATTCTACATCGGAATAAATAATTTACTGTTGTTCATCAAGTTTATTTATATTTTAATATGCGGCTTTTCAGTTTGTTCCCTTCATGGCTACCTGCAAGGATGATTTTCATGTAGGAAAAGCTCGTGGACATGAAAAATTTCCATGCATGATAATGCAGTATGAGGATCAAATTCAAATCTTGTGTAAAGCGTTTGATGATTGGTTTTCAAATTGTGAAAAGTGCCAAACTAAAATTGATGTATTTTCTTCTCTATTTTCTGTTGATGTAAATCTAGTGGGTGAGAGTATGCAGTTAGCCTTAATTGATTTACAGAATTCTGATTTTCTCAAAAATCAATTGAAAGGAAAATCAATATTAGAATTTTAAAAGACTTACCTGAGCAATTTTCATATTTAAAGCAAAATGCAGCAGCAGGTGCAACTTTCTTTGGCAGCACTTATATTTGTGAGCCAACTTGCAAATGTTAACCTTTCTTTTGTTCTACGTATTGCCACAACCAATCTTAATCTCAACATAGAATCAATAACTTCAAATATTCAGTTCCATCTATCTCATTAATTTTTTCTAATTTTGATAATTAATTTTTTTCTCAAAATTGTTCTCAATATAATTGCCAAATTTTTTCCCTCTGTTATCCTATTTCAAGTTTGCCACCTTTTTTGCTGGAATCTTTTTTTTTTTTTAGATAAAGAATTTTAATCAAATCTATAATGTTTGTATTTTATTCATTTATTTTTTGCATAATGTAAAAATGAGTAAAATAAAGTAATAATTGTAATTCATGGGTATTGCCATAAAAAACAGTGTTTTCATGTTTATAACATGCTTTAACATTTACGTTCTGCTTTGGCCCTGAACATGATCCTTTTTCATATTTTGGTTCCTCATCCTGAAAAAGGTTAAGCATCCCTGGTCTATAGAAAGGCTAAGGTGAGAGTACTCTAACTAGTTTTTATTCAAGTAAGGGATTTGACATTGAAAAATGATCATGATTTTGTAATAAACTTTTATCGTGGCTTAAGCATGATTTTAATCCTTCTGTTTATTCTGTAAACAAGACTGATTCTGTATGAGGAAATGGAGATTTTATGCTTTTAAATTAATTTGATTTTGTTATAATAGTTGACATATATAAATTATAGGAGGAAAGCATACTTTTAATTATTACAACTATTGCCAGAGAGTGCACTATAATTACACAAATACAGCAATTGGCCAGAAAGTATATGAAAAACATTATGTGTAGTGGCTTTTGGAATTATTTAATGATTAGATAGTTAAGCAGTAAAACAATATTTAGTTTTTAATTTTTTGAAGTTTTGGTTTAACCAATAAAATTTATAAATAATATATTGAAAATCATCCTTCGTCATTATAATTAACTCTTAATGATAAGAATAAGCATTTTTTTCTTGTAATTTATTATTTGTTATTATATTGAGGAAATCTAAATAGGCACTTTCTTCCTCACCTTTTTTTTATAATGTATGCTTAGGTATTTTTTAAGACTTTTTTTGTTTTGTTTTTTGAAATATTTTTTTGTATATCACATCTTATATAATGTTTGCACAATTGTCAGAAAAAATTCAAAATTTTAGATAATACTAAAAAATTTCATGTAGTGGTCATATTGGCTATGAAATGAAACAAGCGGAAACTGTCAAGAAAAATGTTTACATTCGACAGAATAGCAGTGAGAAGTGTTCTTTGAATAATTAACGACAATAAATATGGCGCAGGTGCATAAAGTAATTTCAAGAACACAAATCCTCAAAATAGGTTTTGTAGGAAAGGAACGCTTTACAACAATAGTGCCCTTATAGGTGTTCTGTTGAAGTGACAAGCATGATTGAAGATTCCCTGTATATTATGTATAAAACTTGACTTTCTAAAAGTGAAGGGGTGGGATTGAAAAAACATTATGACATGCAAAATGAGGAAAAAAGATACTTTTGACCATTTTTGAGGATCAATTATTGGGAATAGAATTACATTTGGTGATAGGTAAAAGATGGTTATTTTATAATACGTACATGTTGTTAGAACCAAAGGAAAGCAGTAACTTAAATGAAGTATTAACTTATTGTAGTTTTAATGAAATTCAGGATATAAATTTGATGTAATATTCACTCATACATATGTATGCATTTGTGTTTTCCCCATATAAATATCATAAAGAAGGCAAAGAATATGTATATGTAATGAAAATTAATTTCTGTAAGAGTGCTTAATTTTTCAAAGTTATTTACTTTTTGGCTTTTCAGCATAAAATATGTGAGGGAAAATGTACTGAATAATACATATTACTTTACTTCTTATACTAATGAAATTCTGGGATTAAAAAAAATGTAAATAATTTTATCAAGTTATCTTGTTTGTCAATATTTTACCCGTGAAATCTTTATTGAATATAGAAAGGGATTGTCTTCTTCCCCCCTCCCAGAATTTCAGCAAAATATAGTTTGTAATCACATTTGCATTTTTTATTACGTCAAAAAATTAAAACAAGTACAAATTATCTTTTTAGGTTTTATCCATTTATCACTGATGATAATTACTTAAATTGAAAATTTTTGTAGTAATAAAAGCATTGGCTGGAAAAATTGCAGATAATCAGCTTGAAATGTGATTATCTCAATATTTTGTGTAAATTGAATGCAGTTACATTTCTACTTTATAGATTGCAGGCTCTTGTAAAACTCAATTATACCCATAAATAAAGGAAGGGAGAAAATGCTTTGACAGAGAATGCATTCTTTTTTTGAGTAATTTATAAGCAAGATATATAGTTACTTTTCAACTACTGACCAAGTTTTTACTCTTATTTTACTCCATTAAGAGTCAATCTACCAACCATTCATTTGTAACTGGATAGACATGGAAATAATAAGATATTTAAAAAGAAAAAAAAGATATATTAATATGAGGGAACTAAAAATTTTGTATTTTATACAATTCAGAAGTGGCATTAACTGATAAATTATGGTCTAAAATCTGTTTTATTAGGAATTGCACAGTTACTAATAATATCTGTAATATATTCACACAATATAAATAAATTGCTTGGAAATCTTTAAACCATGAATATAAAATAAAAGTTTCTAAAAATGAGACATTTTACTTAATTCTTATATAGTGTACCAAAATTATTGGAGAATAAATTGTATTAAAAATATAAATTATATAAAGCAAAAACATATTCAACAATTACTTATACATAAATAATTTTCATACTGAAATAATGATTAAATATGTAACCAATTTATCAATATATTTTCAAAACTAAATATGTAATAAACTTGGTTGATCAGCTCCCCCCCCCCTTACCTACTGTGATATAATACTTAACAAAGATAAATAATAATTCTACTATTGAAAAATTTCATACTTGTTGGTTTAATTTTTATTGAAGATGTTTGTCTTTATGTTTGGAAACTTTTAAAAAGTAACCATATGCCATGCAGTAAGTAGAAAAGTGTTAATTTCTCACTATAAAATTGTTGTGTTCAGTACATTTTGATACACATTTCAACTTATATGAAAAAAGCCTATATCTTATGGTTAGTATTTTCATATCACATTCCACCATGTGAAAAATACATTTATTTTTTCAGTTTTGTTGACACCACCAAAAAAATGCTGAGAAGTTTAACGAAGCTAGAAGGACCTTTACTACGAATGTATTCTACACAGTACAAAGTTGAACATGATCTGAAGCTAAAAGAATTCTCTTTAGGAACTGGAACAGGTTTTCTCTCTCTCTTTCTCGAGTTTTTTACTGACCTAAAATCAAATGTTTATCTTTAAGTTTTGTGACCAAAAATAAAACCTCAAATGTTTTACATTGTAAAATATTACAGTATTTTACCAATTTAACATAAATATGAGAAACCTTTTAATTATTATAGTAAAAATAGTAAGCTATGTTATTGCCTGAACTTTTTGAAAGTTTTCAAATCTATCTGAAATCTGATTTTTTTTTTTTTGCTATTCAACATAATTAATTTTTAAGAATGGTTCAGGATTTTAAAAGATGGAATGCAACTAGCATCTATAAATGTATCTAATGGTTAATAGTTTTTAATTTTGTGCTATCACAAAAGGCTTCAGTGTTAATTTTATTAAGATAGCCTTCTATTTAGCAATTGTGTCCTGAACTCTTATGCACAAAACCTTAACTTGCATTCTGGAATTTCATGAGTTAAGATACCACTTGTTAAAAGTATAAATGTATTTAATTTATATCTAAATTAGATATGTAATTTATATCCAATTAACTATAATTTGTATCTAAATGTATCTAATTTATTGTTAGTAGTTTTTCTTTGTGCTTTCGCAAAATGTTGAAATGAACTGTATATTCTGTCTGTGCTTTTATTATATTTATATGTGAATATTTAAGAAAGTTACATTTTTGAATGTAATTCCATTAAATACCAAACCATAATTCAAATTGCTAGTGTTAATTTTAAATCCTTCATTAAACTGAAACAAATTTCAAACTAGGCATATTATCACTATTCAAAATCAATGAGATCAATTTTTTTTTTGTTTTTCTCCTAAATTTTTGTGAAAATTTATGTATTATTACTTGTTTTAATAGTATTTTTCTTTTCTTTTCCTAATTAATGAAAATAAATGTATGCTTTAAAAATAAATTTTTAATTGTTGTGATAGACAGATCTGCTTGTTTTACCTCAGATGCATAGCATTCCCTGAAATGTAAAATAAATGTGTTCTATAAAATCTAATGTATATGTACTTTTGATAATATTGATTTACAAGATCTCCTTTATAAAAAATAACTGATTTTATAGTTATTAAGAATATAAAAAATTTGATTAGAATAAAATATTGATTATTAATATAAATAAAAATAAAGTACAGAAGAGAACATCTATGTTACAAATATTATAGTTATCAAAATTATCTATAGATTTTAATCAAATTTTGGTTTTAAATACTATGAGCTATTAAAAAAATTTTACTGTAGGTTTCATGTTAATTAATTTAAAACTTTTCATATTAATATATAAATGTAAAAAATATAACAATCCAATATGTCACTAAGTAATGCTGCTTGCACCTTCTCAAAAAAGATAACATATGAACTCTGGTAATTAGTAATACAGAAACAGAAAGTTGAATATAATACTATTTTAAGTAAAAAATATTTTATAATTAGTATATCTTTAGAAATGTACATCCACATGAGGTCATTTTAAAGTTCTAGTTTATGGTAACATAAAATATTTTATTTTCTTGCATATGTCTTTAATGTTGCAAAACTATCAATAACTGATTTGATATATGATTACTGCAATATATGTATTTGATTATCTTATGTATTCATTTTTGTAACAAATATTGAAGCATAAAAAAAAGGTGTTTGTAAAGATTTAATATTAAGTTAATAAAATGGTTAATTTTTTTAATGGATGACCAAAATTTTTTTGTCCTGAGTAACACTAAGTGTGTCAGCTAATAATAATAATAATAATAATAATTAATTGAAAAATGTCATTCAATATTTTGAAGATTACTATTTTTAACATTCTCCTATTTTTTTAATTTGAAGAACAATTTAAATGGAGTATATAATTTTTTTTTATAATTTAAATAATGTTGCAAAAAATAAATTGTATATCCAAAAAAATTAGTTATCACAAGATAAGAAAATTTTTTATAGCTTAAATCTTTACTTTGCACATTAAAATTTTTTATATTTTGTTTTTACAGTTCTGACCCTTTTTTCATCAATAAATTGATTGCATCATTCTTTTGATAGTATACTGTTAAAATGCTATAAATGGCTCATATGAAGATATTGTGATACTTCTATGTAAAGCTTAAAAGTTTTCTGTAAAATCTCTTAGTTTTTGTTTTAAAAGTGTTTTCTTATAAAGTAGAATATTATTTCTAAAATGTATCCTTATTTTTTTTAAAAAAATTAATTTCAGAAATCTTAATGTTTCATTTTATTTCTAAAGTCTTGTACAATTGTAACTGTATAAATTAAATTTCTAAAAATTGAGTAGCATTTTTTCCTAGGGAAGTTTTGATCTTATTAATTCATTGGTAAAGAGTATTTACATATATTTTGTAGAATTTATCTGATATTTTTATTATCCTCTGTTGCAAACTGCTTTTCAATAATTTTCTATTAAATATGTGTATTATTTTATTGCATTGATTGTTCTGTAATTAATGTAGAGAAAGCTGTTCTTCAATATCGAGAATTGTCACCTTCAAAAATTGAATTGGAGCATACTATTGTACCTGAAAGCTTACAAGGGAAAGGATTAGGAAAATTGCTTGCTGAGGTATGTAAAACAAATTATGTTATATGTAATGATTTTTTAAAAAAATAGATTTGAAATACTGGCAGTATTATATTTTAGTAATTTTAATATTCTTAATTTCTATGTATTTCATGTTTTGTTGTAGTTGTCAGCATTGATTACGTTACCATTATGACCATGATAATAGCCACAAAAAGACTTTTAAATTTCTAAAAAAGTAATATTTCAAATATTTTTGATGGATTCAAATTGAAATGCTTTGCAAGATAATTGTTAAGGTATTTAGGAATTTGTTATTCAATTATAATTGTTATGCATGTATAGCATACTTTACAGATATTTTGTGTTTAATGAATATTATTATAAGAATTTTCAATGTAGAATCTTATATTTAAAAAACAGGGGGCAAATGTTATTTTGATTACACAAGAAAAGATTCTTTTATTATTTGTCTTGAAACTAATCTTCATAGTATATGTTGTTTACAAAAAGTTTTGATGTTTTTAATTGAGGGGAATACAGGTCATAGAGAACATTACAACATGGCTCTCTCTCTTTATATATATATATATATATATATATATATATATATAGACATTTTCTATAATATTTGTACTGGCTACTGGTATGTTCTTTGCTTTTTTTATTCTACTTTTTATTTTTAATAATTTTGTTTCTTCCATAGTTTATTTTTGTATCTTTTTGTTTGTTTCTGCAATTTTTATATATGTTTGTATTCATAAAAAAATGGTGCAATTTTTAGGTCTCAATTTTGGGGGAATTTTTGGATCACAATTGGTTTTATATTTGGATAAAAACCCTTTAAAGAAAAAATTCCTTTTATGTAATCTCTGCCAGATGGTTATTCTTGAGAAAGCCATCTGGCCAAATTTCTTATTTTACCCCCTTCGATTAACTTGGTATTTTTCTACTTGTGTTCATCTTTACTGCAATGCATTATTAGTAATAGCGTAAGCCATTTTTTAATACATTTGTTTGTTTTTAATAATATAGTTGGCCTGCTTATTTCTGTAATTATTTTTAAATTGAATTTTTTAATGCTTATAAAATTAATTACATCTTATATATATATATATATATATATATATATGCCAAATTCAAAAGTATATATATATATATATATATATATATATAATTTGTTTGTAACAAGAAAATTTGAGGAAAATATGGAATTATTTATGATAATTATCACCTTGGAGAAAGTGAAATTATTCTGTGTATGGAAGTATTTTTGATTAAATTTATTTGAAATAATTTCTGAAAGAATCTACCAAACAAAAAGTGCATTTTCAAGTTATTCTTAAAAATATTATCAATTTCAGTAGCTATTTCTGAATCCATAAGCATTTTTTAAATACCTACACTAATAATTATATCACTATAAAAAGTTGCTTATCCATCATGTTAATTCAAGAAAGACTTTCCATCTATATATATATATATATATTTCTTGTTTTTATATTTTCAATGAAATCATACCATTTAGATAAGAAAAAATATTTTGTAGAATTTTCTTTGCATTAAAATTAAAGATTTTATTTATTCTATTTATTCATTAAATTGTTTTACCTATAAAGTAATTTCTTTGATATATAATATTTTTCTATTCGAAATCTCCAAAAAAAAAATTATTTTTGAAATGGTAGAATATTTTTGGGGAAAAGTTCAAAGACATCTTGCTAAAAATAATCTACAGATATTTATTATAAAATTTGTTTAATTTCAACTGTTTCATAACTTTTGTTCATATATAGGAATAGCATTCTTGAACAACCTCTTTTCATCCTTAATTTTCATTGTTTGCTCTTTCTCAATTTGATTACTGTACAAACACAAAGATTAACTGTATCATCATAATTTGATAAAAGGGTTCTTAAACCATGTAAATGTTATTTCTTCCTTTTCATTATTCAAACTTTTTTATGTAAAAATACTAAGGTTTTTTGAAGAAAAAAAAAAAGATAGTTAACTCAAATTTCAGGTGTTTTCCCTCAATAGTGTAAGTTTGGAACCTTCAAAATTACAAGAAAAGAAATTAAGTGCCTTCCAAAACTACTTGTCTCAAAAAGATTCTTAAAATGTATTGGTCGAATTTCAAATATTTCTTTGTGTAATAAAGCTTCTGTCAAAACTATTTTTGTCTAAACAGAAAAGGTACTTGACATAGATGAGGCATAGAAAGGCACCAAATGACAATGCAAGAATTGTACTGACATGGAAAATGGAGGGAAAGAAAGTCATATGGTATCATATGACTATATATATATATATATATATATATATATATATATATATATATATGATTAACCAGGTTAGATAGGATGAATCTGTTATAGTCTGAAGCATTAGCTTGGTGTAAAGAGAAGTGATAGAGATGATGAAATTTTTGAATATAGCTTTTGTATTTATATATCTTTTATATTTGTATTTTTGTAATAATTTGGTGTTTTATTAACAAATGTGGAATATTTAAAATATACTAGAAAAGTTTTAAAAATGAGTAATTCAGCAGTAAATCTAGAATTTTAAATCTATTTCTCTGACTCTTATTCCTCCTATACTCTAGAGGGTAGTAGTAGATTGATAGCCGAATTTCAGCTTTAGAATGAATGGCTAAAAATGAAAGTCAGTTTTACCGAAGATCTTTTATGCACATGGATCTAATTCATATTAAACTGATTAAATTCAAAAGTCCTTTTTATTAATGTCTTATTTTGCCTTGGATGTTTTGCTTAGATCCCTAACCTCAGGTAGATGAATCTATTTGCTGGAAGAATGTACAAGTGACAATGATATCATGAGGTTGTAGTAAATATAATTGTGTTTCATTTATCTCCCACTTTTCATTAATCATATATTTTTAGTTGCATTTTTTGAAAGAGAAATACATCAGTTAAACTTTGATTCAGGTATATCTCCTATTTTACCAAAATTGAATTATCTAATAATATTCAAACCTTATGTAATGATCTTCAACTTAGTTGAAGTAGGCTATACTTAAGTCTGGAGGGAAAAGCACTAGATGAAGGCATCTTATTTTGACAATTTTAAACATTTTTCAAACATAAGCAATACAGATTATGATTCTTGGTAATTTTATTTTCACATTCCATTTCGTGATTTGATCTTTTTGTTTATGAAGTATTTAATTTTAATTTCTGTATATTAATTACTTTGTGAGAAGTTATGTATTTTTGTAATATTAATATATCATGGAAAAAATTACTAAGATAATACAATTTTCGGAAAATTTCATACAATTATGAATTAATTATTTTCTATTTTTCAAATAAAAGCATTTGAATAGTATAATAGATTATAAAAAATGATAAACTGCAAATAAATATAACACCCAAGTGAAATAATATATAATAATGAATAGTTATTGTTCTAATTTATTATAAGTAATTAATTAGTCATTCCTTAATGTACTTAATTTTGATTTAAATAATTCTATGGAAACATTTATTGTAATCAAAATATTGCATAATTTGTGATAATTTTGTGATTATTTTTACTAAATTATTTATTTGGTAATTAAGGTATTTTTTATTAACTTGTCTTCATCCCCCCTACAATATATGACATTAGTTGTCTAACCTATTGTATATAAAATCTACAATTGTATATGAAGAGAGATCAAAATTACAAAATATTAATTATACTTGCATCATGGTGATACAGGTATGGCATAATCAAAATTATACCAAAATTATTTTTCCGTAACTTATTTCTAAACCATGTTATTAATCAAAACAAATAAAATTCTGTGACAGTTTTCATCTATTATTATTATTAGTAGTCACTTTGCTGTTCGATGCTCAAATTGTAGTGTTAATCTTACAGTTTTACATTCTATAATTCAATGTCCTAAATTTCATTCTCATCATACTTAATTCATTAACATTAGAGATGCATGAATAGATGGGACAAAACTCTCTAATAAACATATTTGAAATTTTAAAAGTTATAAATTTTATCCATTTTACATAAATGTTTTAAGTTTTATAAAAAATACTTTCTTGACAATTTTTTTAAAAATAGTTACAATTTTAAGATATTGGTTTTTAATCATATTTTACTTTGTTTTTACCAGTGTAAAACATTTAAAAAAAATAATAGATCTTATATATATACTACTAGTATTGGCATTGCATGGGCAATTTTGACTTTCACACCATAAAAATCCAAATTCCAATTTCATTCCATTTTGCTAAATGTGGAACTTCTATAATAAAATGTGTGTGTTCACAAACAAACTTTAATAGAATATTTTTTACTCTAATACTGTAGAGATAAAAGAAATTGTACAACAAGTATTGTCAAATTACAAGAACTTTTGTTTAAGGATTTTTTTAAAAATATATTTTTGCTATGATTAAGTTCAATTTTTTCTTCCTCTAGGCTGCATTAGAATATGCTCTTGATAAGAAATTGACAGTTAAAGTGACTTGTGGTTTCGTCCAGAAGTATATAGAGAAAAACCCAAAACCTGAATTCAATGCTGTGTTAGATAACTGAGGTAAGAGATAGTGCCTTTCACCACTCCCAGTGCTTCCCCATCAACTACCATGAATTTAGTCTTAACTCCATCCCAACTGTTAAGGTTGTATATAATATATATTGTATGTTTATAAATACTATATTTTTTGCTCTGTAGCATCTACTATGTAAATAAAAATTGTACAACTTGAAATTACTTTTGATATTCACTTTTGCAAACATTTTGTATATAAAAAATGTTTAATTAGGTTTTTACACTTTATTACAAAGACCTTCCTGTGTATAACTTTTATTTATTAAAAAAATTAGGAATGATTTTTTTTATTTTCTTGCATTGTAGTTGAATTTATAAATTTTCATTTAAATGAATAGTAAAAATTTTACTAGCACATTTCCATTCTTTCAAGAACTGAGGAATAATTGCGTAAATTAGAGAGAAAGAGAGAGAGAGAGAGAGAGAGAAAAAAAGAGTAAATTTTGTGAAATCTCAAATGCAAAAATACTCAAGAAAACAAAGGTAAATATTTCAGAAATATACATCAATAATATTACAAATTAATTTTGCTCTTATTTCGTGTACTTACCTCAAATAAATATCTTATGCAAGTTTATTGCCAACTCTATTTTCTCTTTGCATTTACGCTAATTCTTTGGCTAAGAAAAGGATTTCTAAAGTATTGTATAATATGTAATTTTAATGTGGTTGTCTTTCATATTATTGAAAAATAATTTGAATGATTAATATGAGAGACATTTTTTAATTCGCCTTGCTATTTGATATGACTGAAAAACAAGAATTCATTTGAATTAATTTGCTAAAAGTTAATTGAATTAGTTTGGCAAAAACATGTCATTAAATGTTTTGACAGATGAGTTTGAAATCCATCATAATAATTAAAAACATTGTTATATTTAGTGAATCAAATTGAATTAAAAGATTATTAGAATTAAGGGGAGAATTGTAGGAAATGGAATAAATGTTATTAGAAAGGAAATTGTTGAGGCTGAGCATGAAACATTTTTTTAAAATGAAAATTTGTAAAATAATTGTTTTGAAAAATGTGATTACCCATCTTTCAATAGTTAAGCTTTTTTTTTGTATTGATTTAATTTTCTGTGTGAAACCTGTTTATTGATTTCATTTCCTTCTTCTGATGGAATATACTTTTCATTGAATGATATTCATTCCATGATAGAAAGATATTTGTTGCCTTTAATTTGAATATTTTTACTGATAATGAGTTTTTACACCATCTGGAATTTACAGGCTGATGTTTCATGTGTGATTCAACCGTTAAAACCTTGTAATCAGACATCCAAAGTCTTATCTCCATAAATGTCACATTGTCTTCCTCATTGATATCCCCTGAAAATGTGTGATTTTTTCCTAAGATTCAGTCAAAAATAGGAACGATTAAAGAAAGATCAAATATTATCCCAAATCTAACTACTTACTGGTATAGAAATCAAATGATGCCTCACCTTTATAAAAATTTTAACACTAGTACAACAAGTCTAAAAAGAAATTAACTGCTTAACTGTTTTATCTTCTTTACTATCTAATAAGGTAACTCCTTCTATTAATAATAATTTGTTATTTTGATTCAAATAGGATTCCATTAAATACTTGACTTATCTATATGTTTGAAATAATTTTAATATTGAATTTAATTGTTATAAATGGTTTATTTTTTGCTTAAAACTACCAAAATTCAATAAATTGAGGCACATATGGCATACAGGCAGCTAAGTGGTTAAAGATAAACTGCAGGTGGTATATAAAAAAATTGAATTCTGAAAGAAATAATTTTTTCCCTTCAAACTATAAAGTTTAATAAACTTTTTCTCATTCACTAAATAGTAACACGATAAATATTTTTCAATAAGATTGTACCTTTGAAAACCTTGAACTTTTTAAAGTAAATTGTTTTTATTTGTAAAAACTTTAGATTTTATTAGAATAACTATCTTATCATTTTATGTGAAGGAAATTCCTTTTCTTGTTTGTTTGTTTTTATAATAAGAGCTAAAAATCCCTCTTCAATTAGTGGTTGATTACTGTGTATTGTTAAAAAAAAGAAACAATGAAACTTTTGATTTTAAACAAAAATCACTAGTAATTATTGAAAGTGGCAAATCAAAACATATTTCTGTTTGCATCACTTATTCTTCACGCCCTCTATGTGTCTTTAATAATCATGAAAATCAAAATTATTGTAACTCATTACCATAAAAGAGGCTATAGATAATCAAAGCATTTCTGATTGGATGTGATGGTGTTTTATTTCAATTTTTTCATGGAGGAAATTTACCTAGAATAGAGTAAATGGTAGAAAGCATAATATTTCATTAACACAAATTTTATAGTTTGAACACATTGTGAATTCTGAAAGAAGAATTGAATTTTTTTTAAATAATTGCAAAACATAAAATCCTAGTAATACACTAATTAAAGTAAATAAATCAAAATTCCTAACATTTTTATTTGGCTAACATATTAAACTTTATTACTTGTATACTGGAATTTATTAACAGCATGGAATAATTTAAACTGATAATTTTTTATAATGTTATTTAATGAATATAAAAGACTTTTAACAGCAGAGAACAGAAGTTTCAGTTTTCGTATTAATTGTTAGATAATTTTATTAGCTTAAAATTTTATTGCAATATTATTATCATTATTTGCATTAAGGTATTTTTTGCATTAAAGGTTGGTTTTTTTTTTGCATGAAAGTTTATGCATTAAAGTAAATTACTATTATTATTATTATTTACTTCACTTGTATAAATCTGAAATATATTAGTGTTCTTTTTGCACTAATATATTTCAGATTTTTGCACTAATATATTTCAGATATATTAGTGTTCAATTTCATGATACAACCATTTAATATATTTTTATTGCTCTTATTTACATTTGAATGCTTACTTTGGCATATTTTTGCTTTTGTCTTCATTCTTTTTTAAAAGTTCTGTTTTTTTTAATTAGTGCAGCCAAGAAGAATGCTCCATTTTTGAGTAACATTTGACAGAATTTGTCTGAAGTCAAAAATGAATTTGTTATTGTTTATTCAGTTATCATTATTTAGTTTTATTCCCTTCTCTCATGTAGTCAAAGACTAATTTTTAATTATTGGGGATTTAACCCTTAGTAGCCTGATTTACGAAAGTGATTTATTTTTAATATTACTGTGTTTGCTTGAGGCTCTAGATGAAAGGAAAAATAGCTAAAAAAATCACAATATTTATTTTACATATTTATTTAGAAAAAAAAAACAGGTATCAATTTTGATACTTCAGGCATCAACGCCATAAAGAAATTAGATATACCTATGCATGAAATAATGCGAAACATTGATTGTTTTTATTATCGCAAGTATTTATATTCTTCAGAAAAAGAAAATATATCAAATTTGTATTCAACAAAACTTTTAGTAAAATGTGTTGACTTGTTCACTTTGCCGCGCGAATAATATGTCATAGATAAAATAAAACAATAATGACATTTGATTTTTTTAAAAATTTCGTTGGAACGAATATTATACAACAGTAAAATACGTACAGCCAACCTATAAAAAAACTAATAGTAATGTGAACATTCGGTTTAAAAGATTGGTATGAAAATTGAAACTCTAGGTTAGTAAGGGTTAAAGCATGTTTATGTTTTCTTTAGCTTGCTTTAATAGTCTTTTATTTCTTGCTATAAATTTTATTTCTAAATTTGTTTTAAAATGTTATGTTTTAAAATTTTAGAATATATTTATAAGATTATTACATCAATAATGAAAGAAATAACAATGATTATTATGTGAAACTCCAAAGGCAATACTTTATACAAGGTAAACAAAAAAGTTCTTGCCACTTTTAATGACCCTAAAGAAAATTACATACAAACAGCGTAGCCTATTGTTAGTCCTCGAAGTAATCACCATCGGCATCCAGCGCCTTCTGCCAACGTGTCTCCAGTTGTTCAACCCCCTTGCGGTAAAACTCGGGGGTGTGGGACGTAAAGAAATCTGTGAGAGCTTGGCGCACGTCTGCTTCTTTGGCGAAGGATTTGTCACGAAGATGATTGCCCAGGGAATGGAAGAAGTGGTAATCTGATGGTGCAAGGCCAGGTGAATAAGGAGGATGGCACATTGTCTCCCAACCAAGTCGTTGTATTGTAATCCTGGCCGCCCGCGCGACATGCAGCCTCGCATTATCATGCAATAAAAGTACCCTTTCGATTAACCAGTACTGGCTCCTTCAGATGCAATGCCTGTTGTACACATTCCAGTTGCTACGAATATAGGTCCCCAATGACCATATTGTACACGTTCCAATTGTTGCGAGTACAGGTCCCAAATGGTCATTAGGGACCTTATTCGCAGCAATTGGAACGTGTACAACAGGTATTGCATCTGAAGGAGCCAGTACTGGTTATCCCCAATGGTCATTAGGGACCTGTACTCGCGGCAATTGGAACGTGTACAACAGGCATTGCATCTGAAGGAGCCAGTACTGGTTATCCCCAATGGTCATTGGGGACCTGTACTCGCAGCAATTGGAACGTGTACAATAGGCATTGCATCTGAAGGAGCCAGTGCTGGTTAATTGAAAGGGTGTACTGTTATTACACGATAACGTTGCTAGGCTTGTGGTCGTCCTGTTCGAGCTTTATCACAGAGGGCCAAATATCCCGACCTGATTTTTTGAAACCAATGCCTTTCCGTACGTTCATTGACAGCACTATCCCCAAACGCTTGACATATTCGGCGACTTGATGCAGAGACTGATAAGCCCACTTTGAAGTCGTAAAGTAAACAACCCCGAACGAGCTCCTTCGATACGTCCATTTCACTTCGCTACTCTACCAGTTACGATTGAGTAGTGGACCTGCGTTTATAACAACTGATATTCCTACTCTCAACTGACGGTTTTTCAATCACGCCAAACACGAATTTGCATACTTATTCTCAATTCTACCTATGGAAAACACACTTAAGGCAAAAACTTTTTTATTTACCTTGTAATTTTCTGATTATAATAAAAAAGTAATGTAAAAACCCCTTTCTTTTTTGCAATATTATTAAATGACAGTTTTAACCATGCTAATTTTTATTACCTTGAACTGTTACTTAATTTATTAATTATTACTTTATTTATTATTTAAATGCATTTTTAAAACTATCTTGGTCAAATAAAATTATATATGAAATTCATTTTTGAATTTCATATATAACACACTTTACATTTGTTTAATATGTATCACCATACCTACTTCTATAATCACATTGTTAAAAATAACACTATTATGAAATCTGTTGTACACACAATGCCACATTTCATAAATGTTTATATTAAATACATAATAATGAAATAATTGAATGCAATATATAACCTTCTACAAATTATTACCATTGAAAATATTACAAACATAAAGAATTTATTTAAAATTATTAAAATAATATTTTTAAAATTATTGAAATAATACACATATATTTAGTGAGAGCCAATGCTGCTACTGCTAAAGATATAGTATAGCATAGACCAAAGCCACCAAAATAAATTGAAATAGAAATCAAAGTAAAAATCAAGGTGGAATTTTTTGGGTCATCAAACGATTTTCTTTTTTTTGGACTATAGTCAAATCTGTTGACATTAAAAAAATGCCCTATTTTTGGAATCCCTGCCTGATGATGAACCTTGAGAAAGTCTTCAGACCTGATTTCCTTTATTTTACTTTCGTTTCGGTTTTGTTCACCTTCATTTTTACTTTGATTTCTATTTCAGTTTGCTTTGGTCTCTCTCTTCCTCTCTCTATGTATAAAATTGTGTGAAAGATCACTGAAATAACAAAACAATGCACAAGGGTAACACTCAGTATAAAAAATAGTTATTAGTATTGTGCAAATGAGTTTTAAAAGCTAAGCTAAAGTTTTAAGCAAATTACAAAGAATTCCATGCACTTGTCAGAATGCAGTTGTTTATATAAGCAGTTTCACAGTTTGAATCAATTATAAGATAAAGCAACACATTTTTGTTTCTTGTTTTAGATATCAGTATATATAGATACAATTAATGTATCCTAAAATTCAACATTAAATTAAAAAATTCTTTCAGACTGATAGAGAAAAAGGCATGTATGGTGTAACAGATATGTTGTATAGATTAAATGTTTTTCTTGTTAATGTTATTTTCCATCATACAAACATTTTATTACATTTTGAAGAAATAATTTAAAAACATTTTTAAAAATAAAAAATATATAATTGGGATTCTCTTCATCTTATAAAATCTACATAAAATTTATTTCTACATTAATCAACATTCAAAATATTATATCTGTTGAAGATGTTATATCACCTATTTTTATAATCACATTATCACAGAATACTATTACCACATCTATTTTACACCCAATATAACATTTTTACTTATTATATACACAATGAAACACAATTGATTACTTATTAATAATATATTAGAATATTAATTATTATTTTAATTAGTTCCATCATGTACCACTTTTCATAAAATTAAAAAAAAAAACATTTTTTTTAATGTTATACTTATTTGAAGTTTTATTTCGAAATAATCCATTATGGCAATTAAATGTTTTTATTTAAGTCAAAGATGACGCTAATTAATAATTCTGATTTCTCTATTAAAAAGAATTAGTTTTCACATTGCTATGCATAGAAAAAATAAATTGTAAACATATTTTATCACAAAGTAAATTTTTTTTTAAAAAAATGACTTAAAATGAATTATAAGCATGTTGGTAAAGTTACAAATTTGTAGAAATCTGAAGAAAAAAATTTATTAGATATTTCAAGCAGATTTCATATTAAAAATTACCCGTGGATACAAAATGGTTAAAATCTGTATCTTTTTATAAGAAACAAACCAACGAATTAACATTTTCATTTAAATAATTACGCTTGCTCCTATTTTATCACAGCAATGCATTGCTTCTGTTTTTACTTTCTATTAATATATATGTATAATAATTATATCAAATGATTTACAGATAATGGTATAACCTTTTGCTGATCAAAAAGTAATAATATAGGATGGAAAAAAACTGAAATAGATGTGAAACATTGTAAATATGGTATTTTTATTTTCTTCTTTTATAAACCTTCAAAATAATTTAAAAAAGATGAAAACTCTAAACATATTCATTTATTTTTTGTAAGAAGAACGCTAGTTCAACAAAAAAAATATTTGAGATTTTTTTTTCTTTTCTTTCAATTTTTTCATGTAGCAAACAAATGAATATTCAAATTTCAAATTCTATAATTCTATTTAAAAAAAAAACTGAGGCATTTAATGTACAAAAACATATAAGTTGCATACACTGTAAAAATCTCTGTGGCGAATTTTTAACAGTAAATTAGCTTTTATAATTCCTTTTTGGAAATTATTTTATAAGATGTAGTATTTATTAAAACTATCGGATACTTGTAAAAACTCTACTAATGTCATAAATGTTTAACTTCATTTCATGCAAAAAAATTAATAAAACTTACACTGTAGGAAACTGTAAGAAAAACAAAACAAATATTGCTTTTAATGTATTTCACCTCTCACAAATCTTTGTAAAATTTCTGTACCGAAACAATTTAATAATTTTAAATGAATTTGGCTTAGATTATGTTTTGAATTAATGAACTATTATCACATAAAATATTTGTTAAGAACAACTATAGATTTGAATTTTTTTATTCCAAAGTAACTGGAACAAAGCTTTTGTCTGATTAACATATTTAATTTCGACAAATTTCATTTGTAAATAGTTAATGTAAATGACTGCAGCTTTTTGTTGTATTTAAGAAATCAAATTATTGTCGGTAAGAGCGTGTGGTTTATTGCATCATTTTCAGAACAAATCCCTTTAAGATCTTTATCCTTATAGACAAAACGATCCATTTTGTAAAGGAAAATAATGTTAATGTTAAATTATTACATATGAAATAAATATGTAACATACATTTTATTAGATGTGTGATTTTTTTTATTTGGTTTTTATTTTAATTTGTGTCCACTCTGATAGTTTTCTGATATAACTGAAAAGTTTTTAGCATAAACGTAAAAAGAAGATTATGATGCAAGCAACATAAGAAATTTAAAAGTCCTTTAGTGTTTAGAAATGAAGATTAAAAGACTTCTTTTAATCAATATTTAAACATATAATTAAATTATATCGTATATATCTTAGCCTAAAAAATAGAACATTTATTTAGTATTAGCACCAAAAATTTTGGGCTTTCTTTTAATATTAAATGTTAGAGTTGAGCGTATATTCAGTTTTGCTGCATCATATACAGGTAAAGTAAATATTGATAATCAAACATTCAAACAGGAAGAATAAATGAAGTAAGCTAGATGAAATAAAAACGAAAATTCAACTTCGAAAAACAATTTAGGCTCACTCTAGGCAATCAAGTGGGCATGCGTAACACACCATCATTTGAAAGAAACAGTTAATGATATAATGTAATTAAGTGGCATCCAGAATGGTATTATTTTTGCGTTTTCTCCTTCAGGGCCAGACTTAGCCTAGTTGGGGCCCGAAGCAAAACCTTCTTTGGGGGCCCCTCTGCTTCATTACTTTTGTAATGAAAAACATTCATTAAAGAAGGAAACGCAAAATGAAATTTCTGTTTCATTTGGGGTCTGGGGCAACTGCCCTGCCTTAGCCAGGCCCCGTTTTCATTGTATTTGACTTAAAGAACTGGCACAACGCCCTAATGTTATATTTCCATGGCACTCGGGACATAGGGTCTTCCTGGTCGCTATATTACGAAACAATCAAAAGCTGATATAATATGATGATAAATGAAATTCATATTGACTATATGAATTTCACCTGCTATCTTATTTTAAATTCATATACACTGTAAATGAGTCTTTTGAAAACCGAAAATGAAAATATTATTACGAAAATTACTTCTCTACAGTATGTATGTACAGTACTGTACAGTACAGTATGATGTATGGGGGCACAGTTAAAAGATTCAATAACAAATAACGTTTATTAAACACGAAGTCATAAATACATACAGACGACAAATATACAGCAGTAACGATAAAATTACAAGTAGTAATAAACAGTAACTATACAGAACTTAGCAAGAAAAAGCTACACACATATCACCAAACGTTTGCTATTCTCCACTGTTTACTCACTTTAGCTGTACTCAGATGCCGACTTACTACTATACGACTGGCTACTCCATACGCGACTCGATGCAGCTTCAAAACTTGTCTCCAAGACTCAACACAGGTTTAATTTCTAATCCACTAATCGCTTACGCTTCGTTTTACTGATCCAGCTACTACACCTTTCAGTATTCTCAAACGACCATAATTCAACGATTCTAACTCATTACATGGATAGACGCTGAAGGATGCGCGATTTTCTGGAATTTTTCGTCATTCTTTGACCCTTGAATTAACGCATTTATTTCTACTGGACTTCCATCTCCACCCCTGAGCCCTCTTAGTAACTAAAAAATATCTCTCCCCCCTAAACTCTGGTATTTTCATCTACTGTTTGACGTATTGCTACTCTAGCAACTACCGTTGTCATGGAAAACATCTACTGTGCGTAGTATGGATTCCCTCCCCCCGAACCCTCGTTATAATGGTCAAGAAACATCTACTGTGGGACGGACTATCCCCCCTCAAAAAGTGTAGTATTGATACGGAAACACCCACTGTATGCAGAGCAGTTCTTCTCCCCCTGAAATCACGTATTTATATTTACTGCATGACGGACTTCCACACGCCGAACCCTCTTAGTAACGGTAAACAACTCTCCCCCCTCTGAGCTCTCGCATTTACATCTACTGCATGACGTATTGCATCCCTAGCAACCATCATTGTCATGGCAAACAAATATCTATTGTGCATCGTGCGGCTTCCCCCCGAACCCTCGTTGTAATGGTCAGGAAACATCTACTGTATAACGGATTATCCTCCTCCCCTCAAACCTAGTAGTATTTATACGCAAACACCCACTGTGTACAGGACAGTTTCTCCCCCCCCCTGAAATCATGTATTTATATCTACTGCATGACAGACTTCCACCCCCCGAACCCTCTT
>JAOUZG010017540.1:2434682-2454710 GCA_026289955.1 Argiope argentata
ATCACGTATTTATATCTACTGCATGACAGACTTCCACCCCCCGAACCATCTTAGTAACTGTAAACAATTGTTCAATTTTTCTTCTCGTGTTTGTCAATATCGTGTCATTTCTGACTGTATTATTTTAATCTACTCTAATTTCGGCCAGATGTCCGCTAACTTTAGCCAACTCCGGCTTGGTCTGCCAAACTTTTATATCTTCCGGAACAGGACGTGGAAGTTTCTGGAAGAATCAACAAAATTCTTATGTGCAGCCAATCACCCCACCAAATGATCGCCAAGCCCAAGGATCATTGAACAGAAAAACATCCATTCAACATTCAATTGAGCTGCATGTAAAACTGCATATCTTACGATGGAATTAACTGTGCTAGGAATCAACATTATGCCGTTACGTTTTTTAGCGTAGCGGGTTCCGATTGAATGGACTTTATTTGAAGGCTGCACAAACAAATTTATTTACAGGATGACTTGTTTACGCAAAACTTCAGATATACTCAATCTAGCAACCAACAGTCACTTACAGCGTAAATGCAAGTCTTACGCACAATAAACACAGTTTGCAAAACAGCTATAGTATAGCACAGCAAACAGTAAATCGCAGCGAGCCCAATAACACAACATTAACAGCAAACGTAAACACAGCTCTCTAATAACAAGCGAAAAAAGTAATCCGCTAGTCCAGCGAGACACTTCTCTTCCGAAAGGAAAAACTGCCGAAACGATGGAAACCCGTCCCTTATACAGCGGAGCGAGCGCGTGCCCAAAAGCACACGAAGCTTCATGTACGATCCAGCGGCTACCAGACTATTCCTTTCGCCAAACCAACCCTGCTGGCATGAAGCTCCTCATCAAACGTCGCCAACTTCGGTATCCTTCCGCGGTGGTCGCCCGCTTGTAACAATGTATTCGTACTGTGAGGACTTTTATCTTTTTGATACGCAGTTGTTGATATCACCATCAAACAGACGCGCGTTTTGCATATTTTGTTTTTTATTTTGCTAAAGTTGTCTTTTCGCACTAAATGTTAGGCGCTCTACGATTTTGTAGCTACTATTTCCTCGCTTGTCTCATATTGATTTCTAATTTCAAAAAAAGGTCTCTGGTTCCGTTACTTGCCGCCAGGAGTTGCTGTAATCGAGATCGCTGTGTAAAGCTGGGTCATTCTTTTAAAAGTACAACGAATTTGTGACAATGGTGGCCGCCATTTTCAAGTTAAAGTGCACATATTGCATGTATCCCTAAGAATACATCCCACGCAAGTATAAAATTTTATATCTTCAAAAATATTCCACTTCAATATTCTGTCACTTTATTCTCACCTTTATCATAAGATATATGATAAAAATTGCATCATATTTTATTTCAACTATTTTAAACTCATCGTTCTAATGGAAGCATGCCTAATTTATACATTTAATTTTTTATATAAAGGTATTTTTTTTTATCTGTAACAATTGTGGTAACGACCTGTATAAATTATTTGTAGGGCCGGGATGACCTGGTTGGTAGAGCGTTGGACTCGTACTCCTTAGGTTGCGAGTTCGAAGCTCACCTGCCGAAAGATTTCCCGAGTATACAGCGACTGGCACTCGTTAAATCTGTTCGTGGTCACAAAATCCTCCATATCGAGAGTAGTGTCACTGGGGGTACTGGGTCAGAGTTGATCGTTCTCTGTTCCAGGTCTAAATTAGGATCTGAGATGTGTGAATGAATTTGCATGAATGTAGTCCCCCCCCTTAAAAATGGTTGTGACATGTGTGTAGCTAAATCGCATTCTTGGCCCTAGATGGCGCTACTTGTTAAACAAAGAGACCTATTTCTTAGGCTTTAAATCTGCTGATCGTATCAGCGGGGCTTGTCCACGGCAAGTGCCATTAATCATAACACACACAACAAATTATTTGTAATCGTGAAATTCATTCTATCAGGATTTCAGTGTATTTTGTTGTTGCTGTTATTAGTGGCGTTTGCCATGGATACGCTTCGCCGAGGTATTAGCGAGTTTTAAGCTGAAAAGAGCGTCTCTTATTTTGAAGTAGCGCCAACTGGGACCAAGAGTACGACTTTAGCTACACACTCATCACATTCGCTTGGACAGCCCCTTTTTACAGAGGCGAACACAGATAAAACACAGAACAACAAACATGCCCTAGCCGGGACTCGAACCCTGGACACCTAGATCACGCGAAAGACGCGCTACATATGTGCCAGGACGCCGGCTTTTCGTTTTATAATTATTATGTTAAATTATATTTGAACAGATGGACAGTCAGACTTTCTCTTAAGGAATTTTGCCCAAAATTTGATAGATAAGGTCAACTAAATTATATTTGACCACATATCAAATTTCACTCGTTTAGCTCAAAGCGTTTTTGCGTTATCTTTGTTACAGACAAACAGACAGACGGACGGGTGGATATTTTCCCAAAGGGTGTTTTTTGAAAAAAAGTTGTAACTGAAATAAAATATTAAAAGGAAATCTGCTATACCTATTTCAACGTATCATGTCAGAACATAATTTCTTGAACGGCCAAGCACCACGTGATCGTGCGAGTTAAATTATATTTTTATTCATTTTCATTGTTTCATTGAATGAGTCACTTTAGTATTGCAAACGATAAAAAAAAATTTGTCTCGCATTGATTGTTTAAAAAGAAATATCACATTTCCTATTTATTTCATTTCATATAATCACGTGCTCAAAATTATTTTTTTCTAGGTTTTATTTGCTGCAGTAATTAAACTTTTTTAAAAATCGGAGCTTTTATATATGGGACGGCAATGCGTTATTAAAAGCTAATTTCTTGAGATGTTCGTGCAGATAATAAAATTTTTATTTTTCGCTTACAGGTTTTGGTTGAAGCCACAAAACCTCATTCCTAAAACAATATCATGTTCTGACATGATAGTATGATTGATACAAAACGTGATTTCTCACAAGGAGAGAAACATAAACTATTTCACATTATTGCTGCTTCATCGTCGAAACGAAGTTTAAATGTTACTGATAACAATGCAGATGATGACATGGGTTTTCGAACGACGCCGTCTTGCTGCAATTCTTGATATATGATTGGAAATACAACATCATGTTTCGTAATTCTGCATTAACATTGTAGTGGTATTGGATTTATTTTTGACGCTTTGGTGTATAGGTGTAAGCGTAAAGGAAACAGATCAAGGAATATTCAGAGATTGAAAACAAGCATTAAACCTAGGTATGTGCAATTCATTTCATTTTGACCTACACAGGTGAATCATATGATGCATATTGGTTTATAACGCCATTTTCAGAACATTATTTTGACTTCCAATCTGAATACTGTTTTTGTAATTATGTATATTCGAATCTGTGCATCTTCAACTGCCAGGGATGTAGCAAACATCAAATTTATAAAGTGATGACAACATCGGATTAAGTTCTATCGAGGTCTTTCGGTAAATTTCAAAACTCCCGTTTTCTCCCTATTTCCCCCAATATTTTGTTATATATTTTAATTTAATCTTTCTAAAAATCAATTTTATGCCCTAAAATTTGAAAAATTTAAATAATTAAAAATTTAATTGTCTCTTATTTGCAAGAGAGTTATAAATTTAATGAATAATACACAATAAGGAATTAAAATTAAAAAGCTTAAAAAAAACTATGAAAAATTTACAAAAGCTAAATTTGAATAAAGGACAATTTAGATTAAGGGATTAGACATTTTTTAAAAAATAATAAAGCAGTATATTTTTCTTAGAGCAACACTGCATATAAAATGAATTAGAATGCTGTTAGAATGGTGTTCTAGAATAGGGGTGGAAATCTTTATTGATCAACGTGTCATTTTTTCCCTAAAGATTAAAAGTCTCTTATTTGCTTGAGATTTATAAATTTAATGAATAATACCAATAAGGAATTCAAATTTAAAATATAAAAAATCAGAAAAATTCATAAAAGCTGAATTTGAATAAAGGACTATTTAGATTAAGGGGTTAGAAATTTTTAAAAATAATAAAGCCGTATATTTTTCTTCGAGCAACATTGCATATAAAATGAATTAGAATGTTTTTAGAATGATGTTCTAGAATAGGAGTGGAAACCTTTATTGATCAACTTGCCATTTTTTTCTAAAGATTAATTGTCCCTTATTTGCTTGAGAGTTATAAATTTAATGAAAGATACCAATAAGGAATTCAAATTTAAAAGTTTAAAAAACAGTGAAAAATTCTCATTTGATTTAAAAGAAAAGCTAAATTTGAATAAAGTTTTATTTGCATTAAGAAGTAGACATTTTTTTAAAAATAATAAGCAGTATATTTTTCTTAGAGCAATACTGCATATAAAATGAATTAGAATGTTGTTAGAATGATGTTCTAGAACAGGAGTGACAACCTTTATTGATCGACATGCCATTTTTTTTTCTGAAGAAATTTTTCATGAGGTTTAGACGTTACATCAAATTTTGACTTGTGATTATTGGGAAAATAATAAAACTAAATGCGAACAATACAAAATTCTTTATTTACTACGAAACAATACATTTTGCACCGTATAGTAGTAAAGTTCTTAGTTATATGTATAATTCGAACTAAAGTGACATTAAGGTAACTTCTGTTGTAAGTTTAGATGACAAATATAGGATCGTTTTAATAGAATGCATGTTGAATCAGAGCCATCTGCCAAACGATTTTTAAGTGAATCTTTAATGTTATTCATCCGTGAAAATAATGAACCGAATGTGAATAATGATGAAAATACGGTTAAAATAGCATGAGCCAGTTTCTTCAGAGAGTTAAATACGTCTGGAATCGAATTCCATGTTTCCAAAATTTCGTTACTGGCATTTTTACTTATATTGCTTGTTAATCTTTCTGTTTCAATCAATTTTGACTTTTACCTTATTTTAGTAAATTTTTGAATCCATTTTGAACTAGGAAATCAGTCAGTTTGAGCTTCAAATTCTTCAATTTCCAATCAATCGAGCTCATGTTCAGTTTATCAAATTAAGTCACATGCAAATCGTTTTTATCTTTGGCTCGAAAAAAATATTATGTTGCGTGCCATCAATAGCACACGTGCCATTGATGGCACGCAACATAATATTTTCCTATTCTAAAACTGTTGGAGCTACTACAAAAACAAGAGGCGCTGATTAGGCTTAAATCGTTGACTATCTCAGCGAGCTTGGATATGGCAAGTTCCACAAGAAACATCATCAGAGCTAAGAAAATAATGGGCAATCTGAATAAAGAAGGTCTAGAAAAATAATTTTGAATATTTAATAAAGTAAAAATAAAATAACTCAAAAAATCGTGTTAATCACATAAAATATATCAAAATACAATGTTTTTATAGAAAATAATAGATCTCGTGGAACCTTTTTAGGACAAATAATGGCCTTCAAAACTAGTTTTAACGAAAAGTCCTGTTTTGTTATTTCTTATGGCACTCTGAGGATAATTTTTTAATATATTAAATATAAACCTTCAGCAACGAAAAAATATTTTTTTAGTCTCTAAACTACAACGTTTTGCTTATACACAACTTGGGCATCAAAATAAGAAAAAAAAAACCCAGATGAATTTTCAATTATAAAATGTTAGTTTGGAAAATAAAAGAAACAATAAAAATGCACAGTAGGATACAGTGAAAATGGCAGAAATAGAACAGAAGATTTTTGCGTAATACTTTAAATTGTGCCTCGTTTTTTGTGACGACAGTTTTGGAAAAAAAATCACGATTGATACTTTTATTTAGTGTTTTAAACAGAAACCAAAAATTTTATTGATGATAACTTCTTTAGATTCTTAAAAATTGACCAGCCATTTTTCATTCCTAGAAATTATTCAAAAGCTTACATTTGCAGCAACAAATGGTTGATTTGAATTTTTTCAATTGTATGCGTTGATTATTGTTGTTGTTTCTTATGGCCTTTACCATGGACAAGCTCGCTGAGGTAGTCAGCGATATAAGCCTAATCAGCGCCTCTTGATTTTATAGTAGCGCCAACTAGGGCCAAGAGTACTATTTTAGTTACACACTCATCACATTCGCTTGCACAGCTCCTTTGTTACTGGGAGGTACAGTCATACGCCTCACAGGTAGAATACAGTAGAACAACCATGTCCGAACCGGGACTCGAACCCGTGACACCCAGATGAAGGGGAAGACCCGCTGCCCCTATGCCAGGACTCCTGTGTATTTCATTTCTGCTTCCCCCAAACAAGCGAAAGAAAAAAAAAAGCTGTATAAGAGCTCTTGATGCTGGATCGCTTCAAATGCCATTTCTAGATTTGAAAACCAAAGACTTATGGAGTGGCAAGTTCACAGAACTCAAGGTCGAGTGGGAGTTCCAGAAAACCATGTACATCGCACAGCACCCGTGGAAAGCACTAAAAGAAATTCCGGAAGTTGAGGCGCTCATATTCGATGCATGGAATAGTCTTCCAGAATGCTAAAGTGAGGTGAAGAAGGTGGTATTTGGAATGCTAACGATCTTCGGATCGACATACAGGGTTGCCGTAATTAAACTGCTCACAGTGTTCTGTAGCGCGATCTATTTGCGAGAATGACGCCACATTTTGTAGAAAAAAAATTTCTAAAAATGACCGCTAAGGGAATATGTGGCGCTGTCTTGTAGCAAAAAAGAGTGTTAACAAATGCAAATCCATACGGAAATAAAATTACCTTTTTTTGCACATTCAAATCATTGTTAAATGTGGCTGCCGTGTTTGTCGGCCACATATTGCATTCTGTGTGAGAATGCTTGCTCACACGAATACAGGGGGGCCATAATTAAACTGACAGTGCTCACAGTGTTCTGTAGCGCGATCTATTTGTAGGAAGTTTAAACAAGATGGAAAACAAAGGATTCCGAGAAAAAAATTAGTTTCAAAAGTCACCGCTAGGGGAATATTGGCGCTGTGTAATAGAAAAGAGAGTGTTAACAAATGCAAATCATTACGGAAATAAAATTACCTTTTATTTTGCGCATTCAAATCATGTTCAATGATACTGCCGTGTTTGTGGACCACATACTGCATTCCGTGCACAGTATTCACTACAGCAGAAAGTAACATGTCTGCAGGTATCTCCCGTGCAGTCCGTGATATGTTATCCTTCACTTAGCCAGTTCCTGGACAGCTCCTTGATAGACCTTGGAAATTTGAATAAAGAACTTCTTCTTTTTCTCAACATTCTCTTTTACCCAATAAGTGAAATTGCAGATAAAGAGACTTTATCGGTGTTTATGAACATTTTTCGCTTTTTAAAAAGTTCTACCATATTGCACCTGAAGTAAATCAGCAAATGTGCAAAATGAAAGGTAATTTTATTTCCGTATTTATTTGCATTTGTTAACACTCTATTTTCTATTACACAGCGTCTCATATTCCCCTAACGATGACTTTTGGAACTAATTTTTTCACGGAATCCTTCGTCCCCCGTCTTGTTTAAACTTCCTACAAAATGTGGCGTCATTCTCGCAAATAGATCACGCTACAGAACACTGTGAACATTGTCAGTTTAATTATGGCCCCCCTGTATTCGTGTGAGCAAGCATTTTCTTGCACGAATACAATTAAAAGTAAATTTAGAAGCCAACTAACGAAAAAAAATTTAAAGTCGCGAAAAAGCAATAAGCCAGGTTTGATCAACTTTCAAAAGGGATAAAAAACCAATGCTTCCATCGATGTAACTATTGTAAATAAGTCGTCACCTGGTCTCCTGTTGGAAGAGACACATGTTCGAACAATGCTTCTTCTAGCCAGTGGCGATACTATTCATCCTTTGTTGTGCATTGTGTTTCACCCTTTTAGTGTCGCCCTTCGGACTTGAATGGAGACAAATAATGGAACACACAGGCTTTTGGCCCATTAAAGCAGCAAACAGTGTCGAAACACCAGATGGGACTATTTCTTCTATGGACCACCCAACTGGGATAAAGTTCCAATAATGAACAGCATAGGCGTTTTACGACCCATTGAAGACAGAAGTGCTAAGCGAATGCAGATGCGAACATTGTGTATTGTGAAGGTTCTGCTAAGGGGTGGATGTTTCAAGAATATTCCCACGACATGACAGCACGCCATTGGGAGTATTTCTGAAGAATAATTGGGCAATCGGCATCTCCAGCGCGCCAATGCAAGCCTGAGAGGTGGAGCTTCACCATTGTTAAAATGGAGAGACGGAGACAAGCTGATCCGGGAGATGGGCCAGCTGATCTGGCGAGAGACTGGACGAGAGCGGATACGACAACGAGACGAGCTGTGAGCACTGCTGAAGTTGAAGAGATACCACGTGATCTCGAGTTCATTAGTTAAAGATCTACCGTAAGTAATCCGTAGATCTCTGGAGCTACACGACGTAACCGGATACGCGGACAGCTTGCGAATTCTCATCATAGATGCCGAACTGACAATCCAGTTGTAAATATTTCCCAGCACTTAACCTAGAGGACGTGTTTTTGTTTTTGTTATTGTATAAAGCTGTAAATAAACCCTTTGTGTTTAACATGCTACCATTTTATTTGATCGACCATTATCAAGTCATTACACTATCTATATTTGTGTTTTTATATGAATAATGATAATTCTGTATTTAAAATCGTTTATTTTAAATCAAAAATCAAATATAGATAAGCAATATATGATAATAAGAAATCACAAATTTTTAGTTTCTCTTTAAAAACTGAGAACTTTTGTAATTGCTTGGTTCTCCCGTTTTAAAAGGTCACTGACCACTGCCTTAGAATCTCAGGATCAAGAAAAGGTTTTTTTTTCTTTCAAGATGCTGTACTTTATAGAATTTTGATTCAGACCATTTATCTACAACATTATTAATATTGAGTCTATCGTAATGTCTTTTAAAGAAAAGTACAACATTAATTAACCAATACGTTAATTACTTACATTCAGCCGGCTTTCTGGCACAGAGGTAGCGCATCTTCCTCGTGTTCTGGGACTCCCGGGCTCGAGTCCCGGTTCGGGCATGGTTGTTCTGTGTGCTATCTGTGAGATGTGTAACTGTGCCCCTCAGTAAGAAGGGGCTGTGCAAGCAAATGTGGTGAGTGTATAGCTAAGTCGTATTCTTGGTCCTCGTTGGCGCAACTTCAAAACAAGAGACGCTTCTTTCGTTTTAAATCTACTGCTGTATCAGCAGGGGGCCTGTCCATGACAAGTGCCATAAGTAACAACAACAATTTGCATTCATTTGAATAAGGCTGAAAAACAACTTCTAAAATGGTTTTCACAAGTTTTTGAAACTAAAAAGCAATTTTAAAAGCATACAAACAATTTTGAAATCTGAAAGCGGAACATTTAGTAATTAATTCGATGCGTCAGAGTTATCCATGAAATTTAAATATATTTTACAGAATTTAGAATTACTTTTACCTCCTTAACAGGTTTAATTTCTTTGCGAACTAATATGACACTTTCTATTTTGGGAGTATTTTCTTATTTTGATTCAAATGGAAATCCATCGAATACTTGACTTATCTACGTATTCGAAGTCATTTTACTATTGAATTATAATCGTTATAAACGGTTTATCTTTTGTTTACAACTATCAAAATTCGATAAATCGATGCACGTACGGCATACGGGCAAACCAATTAAGTGGTTAATTCAACAGGCAAATGCTTTTACTCAACATAATTTTTTTAAAAAGTGGATTGAATTAACCTTTTTAGCTTTGAATTTTTAAAATGTTGAAGGAAAAAAAATTGATGGAAATTAGAGATAAGAGTTAAAAAGAAAACACTCAAATTTAATTTCATCTCATTTTCATCACTGGTATAGGATCCAGGAAGTCGTGGCCAATGCCACTGTGGTGAATGCTATATAAGCCAGATAACATCCCTCGGACTGAAGTGCACTTTTGGCCCAACGGATATGTTACTCGGCTACTAACCATAAGATTGGGAGTTCGCTAATAGCGCTATTCGCTAATCACCTACAACGTCCGACCTTGGAAAAACGCAACCTTCGCACTTAGTTTCTTACAATTGTAGTGGCGCCCTCTATCGGCAACTCAAAGACCTAGAAGCGCATTAAATACGTCAGTTGTTAACATCATCACCAACACCTCACATACGTATCACTCGCCTAATTACCGACTCACTGGTGTTACAGTATGTGTGGAATGCTATATAAGTCAGATAACATCCCTCGGACTGAAGTGTACTTTTGGCTCAACGGATATGTTACTCGGTTACTAACCATAAGATTGGGAGTTCAGCATAGCGCTATTCGCTAATCACCTACACCACCATCAGGTTTGAAAAAAAAATTAAAATTAAAATGCCGGCGTCCTGGCAGAGAGGTAGCGCGTCTTCTCCGAGATCTGGGCGCCCAAGTTCGAGCATGGTTGTTCTTCTGTGTTCTATTTGTATGGAGTGAATATGACCCCTTCCCCCTCCTGTAAAAAGGACTGTTCAAGCAAATGTGATGACTGAATAGCTGTCTTACTTTTGGCTCTAGTTGGCGTTACTTCAAAACAAGAGACTAAGGCAGGGGTATACGGGGCAGTTGTCCCGGGCCCCCACATAAGTGGGGCCCCAATTGGAGAGAAATTTTATTTTACATTTCCTTCTTTAAAGAATGTTCTTCATTATTAAAGTAGTGAAGCAGAGGGGGCCCCAAAATAGTCTTTTCCCCTGGCCCCAACCAGGCTAAGTCGGGCCCTGACAAGAGACGCTCATTTTGGCTTAAAATCGCTGATGCATCAGTGAACTTGTCCATGGCAAGTGCCATTAGAGACAACAACAGAACTTAAAATAATGTGGTGGTGAATAAAGAGTTCAACATACTGAAGGCCTAGGATTTTTTTTTTTTCGAATCCAGTAAATATTCTAACTAATCTATTCCTATTTTTATATGACATTTATGAATGTATTTTATTTAAATACATTTAATGCACCAAGGTAATAAAGATTTTACGAGACTATCGAATGCAGAATGTCTTCATAGAGCACGAAAAATTTTATGACCATTTCTCGTATACAGTAAAGGTAAAAATAGGTTTTAGAGATTAAACGATAATTCTTACGATTACGAAAATACATTTTACCTATTGAGATAAGTATTTTTTTTATTCCAAAAAATTAAACATTTTATTAGAATGTGGTAAATAACTTGGCCCACAAAATTAAAGATAGCATGGAAAAGAAAAAAAAACATGATAATAATAAGATTAAAATGAAATCTGCTATGCATATTTCAATGTATCATGCCAGAGCATCATTTCTTGAACGGCCAAGCACCATGTGCTCGTGCGAGTTAAATTATATTTTTATTCATTTTAATGGTTTCATCGAATGAGTCACTTTAGTATTGCAAACGATCCAAAACACTTTGTCTCGCATTGATTGTTTAAAAAAAATATCACATTTCCTATTTATTTCATTTCATATAATCACGCGCTCAAAATGACATTTTTCTAGGTTTTATTTGCTGTAGTCATTAACTTATTATTTTTTTTGAAAATGAGAGCTTTTGTAAATGCGATTCCAACACGTTATTAAAAGCTGATTTTTTGAGATGCTCGTGCAGATAGTAAAATTTCAAATTTTCGCCTTCGGATTTTTGTTGACTCTCATTCCCAAAATCACATTCTGACATGATAGTAAAAAATTTACTCTAGTTGGGGTAAATATTATATTTTTTGGTATAAATTTTTTGAGGGATCCTATGGTTATAAAAATGATTATTACGTTAGGAAGAGCTGTGAGATGTGAAAGCTCGAATCAAGATGGAGAAGTTTTTTAACTTTTTTTTTTCGGTATGAATGTATATATGTAATTGATAATTTTGTGTTTGAAGCAGAAGGTAGAGTCGTGGCTGAAATTTTAAAGACGACAAGTTGACTGATTTTATAAGTTCGTTTTATTGCATCTTGAGAGGCACCCAAAATATACAAACAGCGCGGACACAAAAATAGTAGAAAGTAAAAAAGACGTAAAGAGAACGAAATCATTAATCCTCGATGTTATATAACATGAGATTCTCATAAATCTGACACGTGTCGTTTCAGACAGGAATTCTCACACGTGTTGACCTTGAGAAGAGGAACGCAGTGATCCTTTAGAAGAATCTGTTTCCATCAACGATCACTCGGCATATGGAAACGATGACGTAGTATTTTTACAAAGCTTCAGTTGATTTCATTAAATAGAAAAAGTGGAATTAGAAGTGGGAATAAAAACATATTTTAGATATAATCATTAAAAAAAATTTTTTTTTTTGAACTGAAAATAAAATTCTCCAGCTCTGTACATTACAAAATTTAAAGTAACACATCTTTCTCGTAAACTGGGCATCCCAGATTTGAGTCCCGGTTCGGGCATGGTTGTTTCTCTGTGTGCTATCTGTAAGGAGTGCGAATGTTCCCCCTTGTAAAAAGGAGCTGTGAAAGCGAATGTGGTGAGTGAGTAGAAAAAGTCGTACTCTTGACCCTAATTGGAGCTACTACAAATTAGCGCTACAAGAAAACAAGAGATGCTGATTAGGCTTAAATCGCTGCCTACCTCAGCGAGCTTGTCCATGGCAAGTGCCATAAGAAACAACAGCAATAACCAACGCATTCAGTTGAAAACATTCAAATCAGCCAGTTGTTGCTGCAAATGTGAGCTTTTGAACAATTTCTAGGAATGAAAAATAGATGATCAAATTTTAAGAATCCAAAGAAGTTAGCATGAGAGTCGTTTTAGTGTTATAAGTGTTTCTCGACGCCAGTTGATTTGGAGAGAGGTCGGGACACGGTTTCATCCCAGTAACATCACGGAAAGAGACCGTTACGGTGGTAATGGAGTTGTCGTCTGGGGAGGCATTATGCTGAACGGGAGAACTGAGCTCCACGTTTTCGACGGAGGTTCTGTAAGCAGAGATAGCTATTGTAAGGAGATGATATATCCCCATTTGCGTCTATTCCGACGTACCATTGGAGCAGATTTCCTTTTTATGGATGATAATGCACAGCCACATCGAATTCCTGCTGTTCAGCAGCTACTGGAATGTGATGATATCACTCAAATGGATTGGCCAGCGTGCTCCCCTGATTTGAATCCCATGGAGCATATGTGGGATGCTTTTGGAAGATGCCTTGCGGCACGATTACATCCTCCGGTGAGCATTCAACAACTGAAACAGATGCTGATTGAGGAATGGGCGCTCTTACCTCAAGAACTGTTGGACAATCTAGTGCTGAGTATGGGGAGGTGCGAAGCAAACATTGCAGTAAGGGGAGGGCATATCCCACACTAAGGAACATCTGCTTGTTGTTCTTCCTCCTAGACAGACTATCATGTGTAACGATACTATGAGTTCAACAAATCCTTTTTTCAGTTTTATTTCTTTATTGTATGCATTGCATTCATTTTTGTGCAACTATGCTTTCGTCATCCTCTAAGCACAAAAGGATGTCTTTCATTTCTCAATTTCATGTCTCTCAGATGATTTCTCGAGGAGTTAGGGCAAAAAAAAAACGTATGTTGCTCAAGTTTTGCACACCAGTCTATTTTACAATTAATTGTCCGCTGCAGCAGCATCACCATTTACTTACTTATGCCATTCGTTATATAATCTGATAAAAGCTGACTCTAGAAAATCGATTTATACTTCAAACAGTAATATGGTTTATACAAAAACAAAGCATATTTTTAACCTGTGAGTAAAAAGTCAATTTTAATGAATATGAATAACTGGCAGTATCCGTACGCTGTTGCCCGTGGCATAGCATCCAAGAAGAAAAATTAGCTTCAAACTTAAGTCTAGCCTCCACCCGATATGACATTTGCGTGATACGCAACATCAAACAAAAGTATAACTATATTTAAGTATAATTAAAAATAATTACAATTTTTTTTAACAACACACATTTAGAAATATTTAGACTGTTAAAAACGTAAAAATATTATTTTCCCATTGACAAAATACAGGCTATCATGTCCAGTGCGATTTAAAGAAAGACGGTTATTTCGCACATCAAAAGACTCCCCTTCCCTATGTGACGACATTATTTCTCTGGTATTCACTAACTAAACGTTTCTTTCCTCTTTTGGCTGAATGTTCTTTTGAGGGGGGGCACAAGGAGCTTTGAATCACTGTTTAAAATCTGTCGCAAAAAAGAAATTTATCGCATATGTATATCACAGCTCTTGCTATTTGCACGTGTGCAGTTTAAGGTTTTCGCGCATGCGCGGATAAATTAAAATCGCAATTATAAAACTCCCCTTTTTATTTTGATATGACTTCACTGTGCTAAAACCTTCCTCAAAAAAGCTCTACATAAAGGTATAAATATCTTTAATATCCGTTTACTATTTCTCGAGTTTTTGTGGTTCCAACACAGAGACGCTTTTAAGATTTATTCATTTTATACTATGTATAGATACACTCACATGAATCTGAATCTATTTTCTTGTCACAACAAACACAGTTTCGTCGATTATGAGGATGAAACCAACTTGATGCTTAATTTTTTTCATCAAAACAACACACACAACACAACACCGCTTCATGCCCCAGCAACTATACCCACCTGGTTATTTAAACAATGTAATTAGCATGAAGTGGAAGATATATAATAAAAATAATTGTTGTTGGACGTCTCACATTCATTGGTTAGAATTTAATATGGGATATTAATTAAGAAAGCTGAAGAAAGTGAGCTGTTTGAAATTTAAATGGCGAGTGGCTTTGTCTAATTAAGCTAACTATTGGAGAGAAACTGAAGACTTATGCTAGTTTACGTAACAAAAAAGACATGCTAGTTACGTACACAAGAAATAAAAAATGGTATGAACAAACACAAAAATAACACAAAAAAAGATACGGATTTGTAGAGCTACTCTTGTAGATAGCGTTCTTAAAATAACATAACAATAATAAAACATAAACAATAATAAAAAAGAAAAATACAAAAAATAAAAAATGGTATGAACAAACACAAAAATAACACAAAAAAAGATATGGATTTGTAGAGCTACTCTTGTAGATAGTGTTCTTAAAATAACATAACAATAATAAAACATAAACAATTATAAAAAAGAAAAATAAAAAAATAAAAAATGGTATGAACAAACACAAAAATAACACAAAAAAAAGATACGAATTTGTAGAGCTACTCTTGTAGATAGTGTTCTTAAAATAACATAACAATAATAAAACATAAACAATAATAAAAATTAAAAAAATAAAAAATAAAAAATGGTATGAACAAACTCAAAAATAACACAAAAAAAAGATACGGATTTGTAGAGCTACTCTTGTAGATAGTGTTCTTAAAATAACATAACAATAATAAAACATAAACAATAATAAAAAAGAAAAACACAAAAAACAAAAAATGGTATGTACAAACACAAAAATAACACAAAAAAATATGGATTTGTAGAGCTACTCTTGTGGATATTGTTCTTAAAACCTAAACAAATCTCTATTTTCTTCAACGTGATGAACCATTTTTCATCGAAATAACAGCAAATATTCCTAAAAAAATACCGAATTGAAAATACAATTTTATTTAACAATGTATTCATATTCATTCAAAATGCAGTTCTACGTGCAGAATAAACTATCGCATTCTATTGTCCCTTCAAATATTTCAACAGATAATCAAATGCCGACTCGGAAAAAAACATGTGGTGGAGAAGGGAAGGGGTTTAAATTTCCTTCTCCCCCTCCCCCATCCCATTGCATATCACTTGTTGGCCTTGCGTATCACTTCTAAAGCTATTTTGTTCGTGACATTCCTTTTCGAACTTTGGGCATTGAGTGAATATCGAGGCGAGCGTGTGTGACCACCGAGATGCGGACACATAATAAGCATCTTTTGTCTACATTTAATGAATTATCTAATTTAGTCCAAAGGCGATCGAGGCTGCTTGCTTATTCTTTTTGAGCTACTAACATGTTGAAAACGTGAACACGTTGTTGATCTATTAACGTTTTGAAGCTACAACGCTAATGTAACATTAGAGATTAAGTTTGATTCCTTTCATCAAACAAGCAATTGTATCTCACTGTATGCGTTTGATTCTAACACAGTGCAAGAACAATGCTTAAAATTCATTAAATATAATGCCTAAAATTCATTAAATGTAATTAATTCGTTTCCATCTCCAGAGTCCGCATGGATAGCAAAATACCAGAAGATCCTTCGCTTATGGAAAAGGAATTAATTCCTCCCAATGATATCGAAGCCATTGGTCAAACTAATCCTTTTCAAGTATGGTGTGGAAAAGGTGATTGCCAAGAAGTCCATTCGAATGATATCTACATGAGAGATTTACCAGCAATCCTGCCTGTTTCAGTACCTGAGGAGTTAATTTTGAAGGAAACTTTACGATGGCCATATAGGAATCAAGTCACCAAGCCCTACTTGGATACGCCCACCCTGTCTAAATCATCTATTACTATCGAATGCAACTCCAGAAATATACCTACCATCAGCCAATCCATCTGCTTACGTGATGGGTCAAATGACTTGAAACAATACACAGAAGCATCAAATGAATTCAGACAAGTCACAGAGAAGAATGCTCAGGTAAGCATGACTTTGGAAAACCCTATAAAGTTTACTGCGATTATCCTCTTAAAGAACTGGCAAAAAATTAGATGAAATTGGATAATTTTACATTGCATAGAATTGTAGGCAGTAAATAGGTTACAATTATTAAAATTGACAGTGTTAAAATCAGTAAAAACCTATTCTTTAAAAATGGTAAAGAAAATTAATTCAAAGATGAAATAGACGAAACATTTGCTAATGGGGCTAAAATACAAGCGATACCCCCGAGAAAGATTACAGTAAAATTAATAAATGAAATTAATAGAAGTCATTTCACTGCTAGTACTTCTAAAGAGAATTAAAATAAAAGATTAAATGATTAAATGATTCTGATATGATACATTGAAATCTATGCATATTTCAATGTATCATATAAGAACATCATTTCTTGAGCGGCCGCCAAGCACCACATTCTCGTGCAAGTTAAATTATAATTTTATTCATTTTGATTGTTTCATCGAATGAGTCACTTTAGTATTGCCAACAATCCAAAAAAATTTGACTCGCATCTATTGTTTTAAAAAAACATCACATTCCCTGTTTATTTCATTTCATATAATTACGCGCTCAAAATGACATTTTTCTAGGTTTTATTCGCTGTAGTCATTAACTTATTTTTTTTTTTATAATCAGAGCTTTTGTAAATGGGATGGCATAACGTTATTAAAAGCTGATTTTTTTGAGATGCTCGTGCAGATAATAAAATTTGTATTTTTCACCTTCGGGTTTTTGTTGACGCCACAAAACCTCATTCCTAAAACAACATCATGTTCTGACATGATAACAGGATAGCAGATACTGACGGTTCCACTGAACCATTAAACATCTTACAGCTCAGTATACCAGATAAATTAATGTTGATACATTATTACTTTCCCTAGAAAGATATAATTGCGGGTAATATGAACTTAAAACGATAGCCCATAAACTCCTGAACAATTGAGAGAAATGGGAATTATCCGGGGTTTTTTCTCAATCCCAGAGCAGACTTGGCGTTATTCTCAGTATTCTGAAATAGTCGGTACCTTTCCTTTATTTACGAATGAACAAGTTCATTAATTTGATTGTAGGTACCTAGTCAGCGATCTTTCTTTATTGAAAAATGAGTGGCAAGTTTCTTGAATTTAAAGAAGATACATAATCAATTCACTTCCTTTTTTGACTAATAAATGGTTCATTTCTTAAATTGATAGCATGAAAACAAGTCAGCACCTTTAATTCCTTTGACTAATGAATAACAAGTTTCTTAAATTAATAATGTGAAAGTGTGTTTGTACTTTTTCTCCCTTTGAGTAATGAGCAATAAGTTTCTTAAATTGATAATGTGAAAAGAAGTCAGTACTTTTTCTTCCTTTTACTAATGAGTAATAATTTTCTTAAATTGATAATGTGAAAAGAAGTCAGCTCTTTCTTTTGAATAATGAACATAACTTTCTTAAATTGATAATGTGAAAAGAAGCCAGCACTTTTTCTTCCTTTGACTAATGAATAACTAGTTTCTTAAATTGATAATGTGAAAAGAAGTCACTACTTTTTCTTCCTTTGACTAATGAATAATAAGTTTCTTAAATTGATAATGTGAAAAGAAGTCACTATTTTTTCTTCCTTTGACTAATGAATAATAAGTTTCTTAAATTGATAAGGCGAAAAGAAGTCGGCACTTTTTCTTCCTTTAACTAATGAGTAATAAGTTTCTTAAATTAATAATGCGAAAAGAAATCAGAGTCTTTCCTTACTTTGACCAGTGAATAAGAAGTTTCTTAATTTTAAAATAGAGACCGAATCAGCTCCGTTCTGCTTTTTTCAATTCCTACTATTAGCTCTCTCTCTCTCTCTCTCTCTTTATATATATATATATATATATATATATATATATATATTGATTTACATTCCAATCGTCAATATACTTATATACCTTTACATACTTTTTATTCATCCAATCAAGTTCAGGTAAATTTTCTGAAAAGTGTAGTGGATGACATTTGATGTTAATACAGTTTTTTCAAATATTCATTCATTAACTTTTCATTAATTCATTAAAAACTAACTTTCTCTCTAAAAATCTTCACTTTCCCGTAACCGTAAGTGTTAGATCTGGATAGCCTGGTTGGTTGTTCGTTGTATTCGCATCCCTTGGGTTGAGAGTTCGAACCTACCAGCCAAAAATTATCCGTGTGTGGTGGACTTTAAATCTGTCATAGTCGCAAAGTTCTCCATGTGGGGAGTAGTACCACTTGAAGTATTGTGTCAGAGATGATCGTTCTCCGTTTCAGATCTAAATTACGATCTGTGGAGGAGTGAATGAAATCCACCACGTAAAAAGGATTTGTGACGTGTGTGAGATAGAAGTCAGATTTATGCCCTCAGATGCTCAGGGGTTCATACCTTCCGAAACTTCTGCTTCCCTCTTTCCGTTGTAAAACGAAACACGAGAATAACAAAAATTGTAATTGTTTTATAAAAAGTAGTTAAAGTGAAATGTTTCCTAATTACCTAAGAAGGAATTGATTTAAAAAAATGTTTTTTACATTACTTGTTTAGAATAATAATGGCAAATCTATTACAAAGACAGTAAACACCGAATCATCTTCTTTTCTAAGTTGATAAGAGGGTAAAATATTTGACTGAAGAAACCATAGACGAATATAAGAAGCTATTGCACCTCTTAAACATCCAAGAGGATAAGTTTAAAAATTTCTTGCTGAATAAATTGTGATTAACCAAGTGTATTTAATAAACGATTCTGATATTAGCCTCAACTTTCAGTTACATATTCATTAAATGGTTATATGTTTAATTATGAGTATTAGTTAGCAATATCAAGATTTTCTCACTGATTATTTCACAGTATGAATATTTGAGTACTGATGTACATGTAGGATATATCATGGAGCTATTTTATTTAACCATCATCTGCCTTATTTTTTGTTTTTTCAATATCTGATGATGGATGTAATTCAAAGCGAGAATTGTAAAAGGTTAGATCATTTCCCAGAGGACTATACTTTTAATTAATTCAACATTCCAGAACAACGCCATCTATCGAGCTGTTGAAAAACTGTTTCAATTAATATTCAGGCAGAGGCTACTTAACATCCGTAAGAGGAAGATGTCTACGCGCGTCAGCGGTTCCCGCTCACAAAGCTACGCGGTTTTATGTTTTCAGTCATAATGTTTTCCTACTTCTAACGCCCTCCTAGAGGAAATAATCTAACTTTCTGTTTAGTTAATATCTCCATGTTTTAATTTCTTAAATATTTCTCTGTAAATACTCCCCCTGTAAATATTTCTCTTTTTCTCTAAATAAATTCTTTTATTTTTCCAAAGAAGTCTCTTCATCCTTCGTTTGCATTATTTTAATCTCGGTTTAGAAAATAACCTGTAAATATTAAAAAAACGCCTAGACATCACGCCACTAAAACCCCGCTATCTGAAGGCTCTAATTGTTTTAGAAGGTTTGGATAGACTAT
>JAOUZG010017540.1:2485497-2507818 GCA_026289955.1 Argiope argentata
CTGTTTTTAAATATCGTCTGGTAAAGTTTAGTGTTTCGAGAATCTAGGGGATTTAAAAACAATTTCGATTTATTTACTGTTCTGAGTTTTCCCTTCACTCTCAGTTAACTTTCAGCTGTTTTTTTAAACGTTTTATGGAGACCGGTTTTCCAAAGCAGATAAGAGCTTTTAAAATACTTGCTTAAAACTGTTATTCTCATTTTTCATTTTATTCAAGGAGGTTCATTTCCGGTTGTTTTTAAATATCGTTTAGTAAAGTTTAATACTTCTCGAAGCTGTTTTAAAAAGTATTTTAATACAGTTAAAATTTTTATTACATTAAATATTAATTGTATTTTACTCCCAGTTTATTTTTTTACTCCCAGTTTATTCTCAGTTTTTAAATTTACTCCCAGTTTATTTTCAGTTGTTTAAAAAAAACGTTTGATGGAGACTGGTTTACTAAACAAGATATATGAGATTTTAAGATATTTGTATAAAACTGATATTGTCATCTTTCATTTTATATATAAAGAATCATTTCTTGGTGTTTTTTTTTTTTTTTTTGAAAATATCGTCTGGTAAAGTTTAGTGTTTCGAGAATCTAGGGGATTTAAAAAATCATTTTAATACAGATAATATTTGCATTCTTCCATTTACTCCTAGTTTACTTTAACCTGTTTTTTTTAAACATTTGATGGAGACTGGTTTTTCAAGGAGCATACGAGATTTTAAAATATTTGGATGAAACTGATGTTCTCATCTTTTATTTTGTTCTCTAAACTTCATTTCCTGCTGTTTTTAAATATCGTTTGGCAAGTCTTATAGTTTCGTGACGGTAGGAGATTTAAAAATCATTTCGATTCAGAATATATTCTCATTCTTCCATTCATTACCAGTTTACTTTCAGGCGTTTTTTTTTAACGTTTAATGGAGACCGGTTTTCCAAAGAAGATAAGAGATTTAAAAATACTTAGATAAAACTGTAATTCTCATTTCTCATTTTATTCGCGGAGGCATATTTCCTCTTATTTTTAAATATCATTTTGTATATAGTTTAATGTATCGAGAAGCAAGGAGATTTAAAATTCCTTTTAATACTGTTAATGTTTTCATTCTTCCATTTATTCCCAGTTTACTTCCATCATTTAAAAAACATTTCATTGAAAATGGTTTTTTATAAAACTAGGAGTTTAAATTTTTTTTGATAGAACTGATATTCTCATCTTTCATTTTATCAACGTAGATTCATTTCCTACTGATTTTAAACATCACTTGATAAAGCATAGTGTTTTGTGAAGATAAAAGTTTTAAAAATCATTTTAATTCAGTTAATATATTCCTTCTTCCATTTACTCCCAGTTTACTTACTTACTTTCAGTTGCTTTTTCTTAAACGTTTGATGGAGACTGGTTTTCCTAATGAGATTTAAAAATATTTGGCTAAAATTGTTATTCTTATTTTTTTTATTTTATCCATTATGATTCATTTCCTTCTGTTTTTAAATATCGTTTGGTAAAGTTTAGCGTTTCAAGACGATAGAAAATTTAAAAATCGTTTCGGTTCTGTGAATACTCTCATTTACGTATTTATTTCCGGTTTTGTTTGAGCACTTTAAAAAATTATTTGAGGCAAACTAATTTTTCAAGAAGCTGTGATATTTAAAAATATTTCTATGCAATTGATCCTCTTATTTTTCATTTTTTTCCTTTGCGGTTTACTTCCTGTTGTTTTTTAAAAACCGATTCGTAAAGCAAGCTTTCCGAAAAGCTAATAAATCCAAAAACTCTTTTGATATAGATCCTTCATTTACACCTAGTCTAAATCCAGCAGTTAAATAAACCGTTTCATGGAAATTCAATTTTCCAAAGAAGCTAGGAGAATTAAAAATAGTTGCATATAACTGATTTTCTCATTTTTCATTTTATCCACGGCGATTCATTTCCTACTGTTTTTAAATCTCGTTTTGTAAAGTTTAGATTTTTGAGAAAATAAGAAAATTAAAAATAATTTCGATATAGTTAATATTTTCATTCTTCCATATGCTCCCACTTTTTTCCAACATTATTTTTTTCAAAAAATAATAATAAAAAAAAACTTTTGATGCAAACTGATCTTCCAAGAATCTAAGCGATTCAAAAATATTTCAATACAATCGACATTCTCATTTTTTCATATTTTTCTTCTGTAATTCCCTTACTATTTTTAAAAATCATTTGGCAAAGTTGATTTTCAAAATAAAAAAAGGAGATTTCAAATGATTCGCTGTAATTGATACTCTGATTTTAATAATTAAGCTGTAAACAAAAGGATTTTATATACCACAAAATTTATTTCTTTCAAAAATTTACTCCCATAATATTTACTTTCTTTCGCTTTTTAATAGCTTTAACTGTTACGTTCTTTGAAAATAATTATAAAATTCAACTATCAATAGACTGATTGAACTTACTGAATTTTATTTTCATCAAAGGTCACAATATTCGGAAATAACTGATATCTTACTTTTTTTAAAGTAAAACGAATATAACAGCCTCGTTTTTCTTTTATTTGGTGGCATCTTTGTCGCGATTCTGTCTGATGTGGTGTAACAGTTCTATTGCTGCTATTTGCGTCCACTTATTAATGAAATGGATGGAAAACCTGTAGAACGGGTCACTCGCTAAATAATTGCTCCAGTAATTCGTATGCAAATATGATACTGAAAATTCCGTTCAGACGAAATCATCTAGAATACGATAGCCCTTAAGCAAAAACCTTGCCTAGAAAAATAATTTATACCATTTATATTCGCATCTAAGACAGAAGAGATTGTAAATCTCTGGTAATTTTCTATAAAAAATAATTAAAAAAGCTTATAGTCACAGGATGAGGAAATTTTAGAAAGCCAGTCTTATTCTAGAAATACGTCAGATTTTGGAGTTGCACTTTCGTAAGTTTTTGAGTTACAAATCGTAAAATAAACCATATTTCATTTATTCCATTACCCTTTTAAAACAGTTTTTTAAAAATTTATTATTATTTTAATTTTTTGTTGACATTACCTTGGACACATATCTTTTATTATTATCGGAAAGCATTTAGTATTTGATCGCAACATATGATTTGTAATGTTTAGAGCACAATAAAGGTTATGTTTATTACATACTAACTGCCCCCGAAAGACCTGGCACTGTCCAATGTTATTGGCCTTTCGTAGTTTAATAGAAGGAAAAAACAAAAAAAAACCACGTTTCACAGCAATCACATTATTTATTGAGCTATGCTTTAATAATAAACAATGATTACTTACAAAAATAAGTTTCGTGCATTGAAGTATTGAAAGACTTAAGTAATAATGTGATTATATTTTCATTGTAATTCCTTGTAATTTTCATTGCAATGCTTTATGGTACACAATATTTTTTGTTTGATTAGTTGCCGCGTAAACAAATAAAGCAGATGCTTTTCCAACGCAGAAGTAGACAATATATTATTATCATGTCAGAACATGATATTGTTTTGGGAATGAGGTTTTCTAGCGGCAACAAAAATCCGTAGATGAAAATAAGCATTTTAGTATCTGCACGAGCATCTAAAAAATTCAGCTTTTAATAACTCGTTGCCAAAAGCTCTGTTAATGTTAAAAAATGTTAATGACTAAAGCAAATAAAACCTAGAAAAATGTCATTTTCAGCACTTGATTATATGAAATGGGATATTTTTTTTAACAATAAATGCTAGACAAAGTCTTTTGGAACGTTTACAGTAATAAAGTGACTCGTTCAATGAAACAACTAAAATGAATAAAAATATTGTTTAACATGCACGCTCACGTGGATCTTGGACGTTCACAAAATGATATTCTGGTAGGATACATTGAAATATGCATAGCAGATTTCATTTTATTCTTTATTGGCTTTTATAGTGTTAATTATTTTCTTTTATTTTAATTTTTTTGGCAAAATTATAATTTTATTATAACTTATATTATTAAAATATAGATTTTTATTATTAAAATATAATTTTTTTTACTAAAATATAAATAATCCAAAATTATAATTTTTTGCAAATTTTTTTAATTATTTCTGCATAATTTCTTATTCAAATGCCAATAATCATATATTGAAATATGTCATGACCATTGCTAGTATGAAAATCTCCAATTTCGTAAAGGAATCAAGTATGTAGACTTTTCCCTGGACAGCAATTTTTCCCGAAATGAGCATGCCAAATATAGCACCGAGAATTTATGGGTTCATAATATACCATGTATCGATGAAACTATCTCTTTTTATTTAAAACGAAATTCTTTACTACTAGCAAGTATTTAAGTTAGTATTCATTTATACTTCTCAAATTCGGGTTTTCGTCGCCAAAACTTATAAGAAAAATTTTCAAATCCGCTGAGACAAAACTTCAAGTATAATGACGAATTCTTCGCGGTACATCAGAATGACGTAATCTATGAGCACAATATATATATATATATATATATATATATATATATATATATAAGAATAGAACGAAACGCAAAATAAACCTCTCTGGTCCACGGTAGTGTATTTATCAATTATCAAGCACCTGTTGCTCACTATAATTGAAGGTACGTATATCCTACTATTAAATGGCATCTTTCTCTAACTCTTCTAAGCTGGTATACCGATTAAACTTTACTATCATTAAAAACTCAAATAATTTAAATTTTTTATCATGTCAGAACATGATATCGTTTCAGGAATGAAGTCTTGTGGGGTGTACAAAAACCCGTAGGTCATAAATAAAAATTTTATTATCTGCACGAGCATCTCAAAAAATCAGCTTTTAATAACACGATGCCATTGCATTTACAAAAGCTCTGATTAAAAAAAATAATAAAAAATAAATTTAAACAATAAGTTAATGACTAAAACAAATAAAACCTAGAAAAATGTCATTCTGAGCGCGTGATTATATAAAATAAAAACGAATAGGAAATGGGATATTTTTTTTAAACAATCAATGCGGGACTAAGTTTTTTTTGGATCGTTTGCAATACTAAAGTGACTCATTCAATGAAACAATTGAATTGAATAGAAATATAATTTAACTCGCACGAGCACGTGGTGCTTGGCCGTTCAAGACATGATGTTCTGACATGATAAGTGAAACATGCATAGTAGATTTCATTTTAATCTTTTAAAACTGAAAAACACAAATTTTCTTACTAGGTTATTCATAAAATATTATATTGAAGTTTCTATTGTTCAAGAATTTTTGAAAAATACTCAAAATAAAAGGAAATGTCACGGCATTAGCATTTAACATTTATAACTAAATCAAGAAAATAAAAAAAAATTCGATTCAATAAAAAAATTTGCATTGTAGTTTCATTTTATGCTTAGAAAACTAAAATTAAAATCATTAGTAAAAAACACTGCAGTTGATTATTCATTAAAAGAAAATTCTGACTTCTCGTTTAGTTATTTAAATCAGTTTTGTTTATTTAACAGCGTATTATTTATGAGGAAATCCACACATGTGAGGAGCAAACGATATTTTATCGGCTTACATCATCATGGAATTTAATTTTATAGCTTACAGAAGTTTCATTTAGTTGTAAATTAAAGAAATAACTTTATTTTATTCTTAAAAACGGATAAAAATACCGCAAGCAGTAGTATCTACGACATCTTAAATTATAGCGTAACTTTTAATTGCGCAAATTTTCCGCGTTACGTGCTTTTATTTTTGATGATAATTCGACGTCTCTTCTAATATTTTTGAACACTTTTAAACGATCCATTCGCCTTTCTCTGAGTACTTTGTCCTTTTTGAAAACTAGAAAAAGTTTTAGTGAATGAAAATATATGATACGATCTTTTATGACTTTTTATTTATATCTTGTCTGACGCTGTGATTTCTCCAGTTTTTCAAATAAAAAAGGTAGGAAATTTATTTTTATTGCGAATGAATCTCAGACGATTCTGTGTTTTATCGTGACATATCTCGGTTCGTTTTGAATCAAAAGATACTATCAAAGCGTTCATGATTCTATTTTCTGTTTGAGGTCTTCTGTTTTGCCGCTAAATTGCTTTGAAAAGCTGTTCTATGTTTTGCATATAGTACATTTGCAAAACGATTTTAAAATGCATATTTTGTATGGTTGTACTGGTGGTGGATTTTCTTTGCATTTAAAAAAATCAAAAGCCCTTTTATATATTTCCGGATTATTTTGATGCTTCAAAAATTTGGATTTATAGATAAGAAAGAACTATATTTTTTTTATATTGTAAATTCTTTAATTTACTTTATGAGCTTTAATGAAAATGATTATACTCATGTATTAAAATCAGAATTGTTTGATTTTGCCAAAGAAGAAAAATAAACCATAAGTTGTTCAATATTAAATTTGTCATGAAATAAAATGAAGTGCCAAGATGTTCATAAACTACAGAAATATATTCTTAAGTAAAAAGGATTATTATCTTCTGAAAATATCCGAATATTTGTTTCTCGAAGTGCACAAAAATGATCGTTGGAAACTCTGCCGATAGAAAACTATTCTAATTAAAGGTATTTAATATCAAGTCATATTACAATTTATTCTATTTTAAGAATAAAAATAGCAAATTACCAAATATTGATCATAAATTCAGGAAATTATTATTATTTTTCTAAAAGATTTTGATATTATTTTCACTGTTAGGAGAAGGAAATTTCTCTCTCTATATATATAGTAAAATTTATTATATATACTTACATTATTCAGATATAAATTATATAATGAAAGCAATTAAATAAAGGTGACATTTTTTTATATTCGTTCAAAATTACAAATTAGTTTTAAGTAACATTTAAAAAATATTTAACTTGTTGTTATTTTAATTAGATAAAAATAAGTGAAATATTATTATTTAAATTATTGCATATTTTATATTTGGAAAATAAAATCCTGAACTGTTCTGTTCTTAAAATTGAGTTTTTAATATTTTCTTGTAAAATATTATAACTATAAATGAGCAATTCTAATATATAAATAAAAGTTTATTTATTTTGTATTTATCGAAAACGGATCTAAAGATTTGGATCAAATTTTATATTTTGACAAAATTTTATATTTTGATCAAATTTTATATTTTGGATCAAATTTTATATTTTGACAAAAAAAAGAAGCGATTTCACTGACATTTTTTCAAATCTAACTATTATAATAAGTATATTTAACCCTTAGCGGTTCGATGTCGAGTGTGAATCGACATTCAAGATTGTGCATCATTGTGCACAATTTTGAATGTCGATTCATTATATTCATTTATGTCGATTCATGTGTATTCATTTATTTTTCAAATTTAATTGTTAAAAACACCTACATAATGGTTAAGAGATGTAGATTAATTTTTTAAAGAAATTCGACTAAAAAGAATTATATATATTTATTTTTCATAGCAATAAACAAATCTTTGTATTAGGTGAATAATTTTGCATCTAATTATTTGTTGGACTACAAAGGGTTAACTTCCGCTTCGAAGTATAAGAATTGCAGTTTAGTGGTCAAAACAACATGAACGATGCGTTTGTCGCAAGTTCTCGTTTTGAATCGTGCTTTTTACTTCATTTTTTTACTTATGTATTTGTAATTTAATATTTTTGTTTTTTAAATTTATCTAAATAGGTGTCTTTACTGACAAAAACACGATTTTACACACACACAAAGACAGATATTTTTTATAACTAATTATTAGAGCCTTTTTCTGTCGGCTCTCACGCTGAGAATATCATACAGCGCCATCTTGGACCCGATTTTACCATTGTAAAATTGAGTTTAATTTAAAAAAAATAAATTAAATGTAAAATGAATATTATACAAGTATAACAGATTGTTCCGACTAACTAAGTGCATAAGGAATATAATGGGAAAATAAATGACTTTTTAAAATTAAATGAATAATTTATGATGAATATATTTTATTTTAATGAGCAATTTATATATAGGTAAATTGCAAAAATATTCGTATATTATTCGTATCTAAATACACGTACTCTTTATGTAAAAACACGATTTTACAACAAAAAAAAATACCAAGCAAAGTTTAGTTTTCTATATATTGATTTTAATCCTCTTACGACTAACTTTATAAATCACCATTTAGATGCAATGTTTACAAACAAATTGAATTTTTTTTAACTTGACGAGTTGTTATTTACATGTTCACTTGTAACGGTATGAAGTAATTTAATCTATAACATATATATATATATATATATATATATATATATATATATATATATATATATATATATATATATATATAATACATTAATCAAATATCACTATTTAGATGCAATGTTTGCAAACAAATTGAAATATTTTTTTAACTTGGCGAATTGTTATTTATATGTTCACTTGTAATGGTATTATGTAATTATATATAATACATTAATCAAATATTGACAAAAGTTAAATTATTCCAAATTGTTAGCTTTTTTTTGGTATCATTTTTTTTCACTTGAAATTCCATATATAATCAGGGCAAGGGAAATCTTTTTGTCCCTAAAAGATTCTTAAAATGGATATTTATTGTGTTTAACTTTGAATAAAAGCGGCGAACGTCTAGCATTTACGTCATCAACATGTTCGAATCCTTGAGCTTAACTATTCTATTCTCAAATAACCTTGGCGCTTTCGAATACTTAGGTTAATTAAAGCTCTGTATTGCTCAATAAAATGTAGTTAAGGATAATACATAAATTGCAAACAATTTAAGTGTGTTATTACGTTTTTAACATTCTAAAATTCTTTCTCAATCAACTTTGTTTTGAAAATGATAATGTAATTTTTTTAAGTACTGATTTTTTAAAAATTAATGTCTTAAAGATAGAAATAAAATTAAAGTTATGTATATCTAACTGAAAAAGTTTAATAGTTTGCAAATTTCGTTGGTTTTTAAACGTAATCAAATTTACGTATAATACAGTGCAATTTTATAGCCAAATTTGAAGTAATCGCCATTGAGTTGTTAAACCGCCAATTATGGCAATCCGGCAATGCTGTAATCCATTGTATTTTATCGCCAAGTTTAAATCCATCGCCAAAACGTTACTAAATCGTTGGCGAAGACGGTATAATACGTAATTACCAAATCTTGTTTTATGAATATCAAAATTTAATCTTACAATTTACATTAATTTGAGTTTTAAGCAAAAAAAAATCAATTTTTTTTTCTTAAGTTAGTATTGATAGTTTTTTTTCTGTTAAATAATAAAAACGAAGAAATGGTTTTTTAGTTTTTTGCTTCGTTTCTTTCTTTATCAACTTTTACTTTTGACAGAACAGAAGATTCAGCCAATCGAAATTAATTTATTTGTAATGAATTCTTAGCGTATTTCATATCGAAAAAATCTGAACCCTAATGTATATTGCTTTTAAAAAGAATTTATTAAGAACCAATCTCAGCCTATTTTCTCCGTATTTTCATATAGCATACATAGAGCTAAATAAAAATGACTTTAATCGAATATATATATAAAAAATGAAATGAACACCTCAATATAAACATATGTTTGTTAAATTTAAAAACCACATTAGAACATTTTTCAATTGTGCTTACTTTTTATTTGCTATTTGGGTAAAACATGTGTTACGTGGAGCTTGTGAATATGTATTTTTACATTTCTCACACAATATATTTGATTTATTATAAAATTTTGATGGACAGAATCTACTTTGGGCATATTTATTAATCAGCAATGAATTAATAGGATAAACTGGTGATAAATCATTTAGAATTTTGCTTTGCGATCTTCTTGTTGTGGTCAATGAATGGCACTTGCCATGGACGAGCGTGCTGACGGCTATCAGCGATTTTAAGCCGAATAAGCGTCTCTTGTTTTTTAAATAACTCCAACTAAGGCCTAGAGTACGATTTAGCTGAACCCTCCTCGCATCCAGTTACACAACCCCTTTTTACAGGAAGGGACCTCCACATATTTCACAGATAGTACATAGAACAACCATAACCTTACCGGGACTCCAACCCGAGACGCCCAGATCACAAGGAAGACGCGTTACCTCTGTGTCAAGACGCTGGAATTTTACAGTCTTTTCTGTATTATGCGATTTTTATATTTTTAGGGAGAGTCAGTCTTGCCTGAGTTTATGGAATTTATTTGCCTATTTATTCTAAATACAGTATTCACCATCAGTCATTCATTTAATCAGTTTGTTTCCGATCAATTTGTTATTCACAGATGGTCAGATAATAAATGCATTATAAACAGAACTATCTAATACTAATATCATGAAATTTAATCATAGACTAGAGATTTATTTTCCAAGATCTCACTATTCACTAAAATTTACTTTGTATTCTTTCGACTGTATCAAGCTACTCTTCTTCTTCTTCTTCTTTTTTTTTGAGGGATATTTTCTTGCCTCTATAACAAAAAATCATTGCACCAAGAAGGACTTGTCCGATTGAGACAAAAATTGGTGGATATGAAGACAATGTACAGAATAGTAAATGATTAAAATCTTAGATCAGTTGAATAATTAATTCAGAGTTACAGTAAGAAGTTCAATAAGGTGTTGACCCGCCTCTAGCCTGGATACAAGCTGCCACACGGCGTGGCATACACCGATAAAGCTACCGGATGGTCTGTGGTATTCCCGGCCAAATTCACCCCAATTGTCGAACGAGGTCATCAACATTCCGTGGCAGATGCAATCGCCTTCCCATCATATCCCAGATATCCCCGATGGGAAAGAGATCTGGAAGGCCAAGGAAGTGTTTGACAAGCTTGCAGATATTTCATAGCAACATGTGCCGTATGCGGTGTGGCATTGTCCGGCTGAAAAACCAGCCGAGGGTAATGCAAAAAAGAACGGTAGCAAAACAGGTTTTAGGATGTCGTCGACGTACCGCTGTGCAGTAACTGTGCCTCTAATGACGACCAAAGGGGTCCAACTATCAAAAGAAATGGCACCCGAGGCCATAATGCCTTGTTGAAGTCCGGTGTGGCGTCAAATAGTGAAAGCAGGATCCTTCCTCTACCCTGGCAGTCTCCAAACTCGTCTTTAATTTTTCGTCAGGACTCTGTTGGAAGTGGGATTCATCATTAAAAACTTTATGTTCTCAGTTGGCATCATTCCAAACTGATCACTGTAATCTGGCTCGGTAGTGTGCAGGCGTAAGTGACAGGTGGAGTAACGGTCGGCACGAGCGTAGATTTCGCTGTCTCAACCGTCTGCGAATGGTCATGGCGGACACTGGTATTTGAGTTGATCGATTGATGGTTGATAGAGATGAAGAAGGCGCTGCGACAGCTGATCGGACAATCACTCTGTCCTCACGATCTGTTGTGACCTTAGGTCGGCAGCTACCAACTCTGCCATTTTCTACCCATCCTTGCCAGCATCTTCGAATCGCCTCGACTCAAATGACGAGATGTTCTTCAATTTGTCCAACGGGCCTCTTTCAATCCAATGATACGACCTCTTCCAAACTCTGAATGTTACTCGTAATGAGCCCGAACCCTGCGGCGAGGCATTTTTTAAGTTGTTGAAAGGTAATCTGAATCTCAATCAAACCGAAATTGTAACAATCGTTGAAGAATTGGTCCTTATATACATCTGCTGGATGCGCAGTTCCGATGCGTGGGATATCAAACTATTATCTCATTGGTTACAAAAATTTGAGCATTTACATAACTGGTGAAAACACTCATGCATTCGAAATTTCGCATCAAATTGGTTCTTGGTGAGTCGATTTTTTTTGTTATAGAGTATATATAAAATATGTTTCTAGAGAAGTGAAAACGGACGAATAACGATAGCAATAAAAATTCTATTAGCAATTCGACTTTAACAATCAATTATTTCAGAATAATTGGAATAGTGATTTCGATCACTAATTGGGTCTGATTTTCGCTTTTTTTGAAATCGGTGTTACAGTATCCAAATTTAAGTTTTTTGGTAATAATTTGATTCAAAGAAAAAAATCGCTTGGTGGTGCTTGCTGCTTCAAAAGATAGATCTTTCATTCTGGTCAGTTCTTCTTCTGATGTTCTGTCATTTCCACATTGCTGAAAAATAGTTATATATGTAATGATGACGATTTTATAAAAGTTCAATAAGCATTTCAAGCCAGCATCAAAGTGGTATCAGCTGTAATCAGATGATTACCACAACCATTGACTAACTGCAAAGCACAACATTCACTTTCAGTGGGTCCCTTCCCACATCGGACTTGAAGGCAACGAGAGAGCTGACGCCCTTGCTGTGGCGGCTACCACTGATGAAGTCGGTAATGTCCACACTCTCACGTATACAACCATCGACTTACTGCAAATCACAACATTCCCTTTCAGTGGGTCTCTTCCCACATCGGACTTGAAGGCAACGAGAGAGCTAACGCCCTTGCTGTGGCGGCTACCACTGATGAAGTTGGTAATGTCCACACTCTCACGTATACAGAGATCTCCTCAATTGCAAAAGTGGAGACAAATACGCTTTGGCGTGTTCCTCCCAATAACTCCTGGTACTTTAGAGATCGTCCTGGAGGGGCCCTCCAGACGAGGGGCGCTAGAAAACAAAGTACAGCCCTCTCTCGATTCTTCAGTGGGCATACTAAAGGCCTCACATTTTACCCAGGACAGAAGTATTTCCCGGACTGTTATTCGTGTAAGAGCGCTCCATCTTCTCCCACTCACATTTTAAATTGTCTGAATCTTACAAAGCATGACATATTCAAAGACTCAGTTCTATTAATGGACTTTTTGGAAACATTGGGTTTTATGGAGATGGTCTAGCTTTGCTGAGCCATCTGGGATTAGTAACAACAACAACAACGAATTTTAAATCCTTCTAAACTGATTGTTCTATTGAAAGAACGACCTGGCAATGCCTACGCCCATTAAGTACCTAAACATACCACCACCGTACCTAAATATACGCCCATTAATACCTAAACATACCATACCACGCCCATTAAGTAAAAATATACCACCAAGTTTTCGACATCAAAGGGTGTTTATAGATTGATGAATAAGCATTCAACGAATAAAAATGCGTAAGTGACCTAAATATTCTACATACATAAGCAAAGAAAAAAAGTGAATCGTTTTATCAAAAAATCTGAAGGTCAATATAAAATCACAGGAGCGCGAGACATCGAAAACAATACATTTTGAAAATGATACACAATAAAACATGATAAGAAACACAATCTCTAAGCATATATTAAATATTCAAAATGTATACTGAAGATGATAACATTCGAATTTATTCTGAATATCAGTTGTTCGCAGTCTCTGGTTATTGTTATTATCTTTATATTTAAAAAAATAAACTTTTGTATATCTTATAACTTTAAGCTAACAATTTTTGCATATATATAACTATATTTCATGTGGTTTGGTAACGCTGTAACTATTTGGATGAAATTTTATATTTACATGAGATTTTGTTTTTTTAAGTTAATATATATGGGTAACTGTCCTTAATAAAAATTTTAGATTTCTTGCTCCTTGGAACAACAAAAAAACTATTTAAAAAAACAATATCACATGGTTGGTATGATGGTTAATTCACAGTATGCTTCCCGGACGATGCAATACCGTTCGTGCAACGCCTAAGAATGTTGAACATCAAATTATCTATCTGATCTTAGGGAATATTACCATACTCATTAAGCGATGCTCTCCGGTAGACAGGTAAGTAGAAGTTCCGGTAGACAGGTAAAAGGTGTTTGACGTGCTGTAAAACATGTTTTACACATGCTCTAATAGATTCAAGTCCGATGAGAATGCTGGCTAGTCCATATGGATGATGTCCTCCGATCAAAGGCATTCATTTTCGATGTTTGGAGGGCATGGGAGTTATCCCAAAACACGATTCTGTGCCCATGGTGCTCCGAAACAAACGGGCATGCTGTTCCAAAATGACTTCCCTATAGATTTGACCTATCATGTTTCCATCTTCAACATGCAGTTTAGTTCTGATACTCAGAATAATTCCTTTTCGAACGAGCAACACCATAAAGGTGTCGTTCAATGATGTTCTCTTGGTGGTTACGGGTACCTGGTGCTCATCAAATGAAAGCCCGGTGAGAATCAGAATTGCAAAATAAACCTGAACTCGTCGAGGAAGCATCACACAGATCAAATGTTGCTCTGTCCATAATGCATACTCTCTAAAAATAAAAAAATCCGTAAGCGAAAAATTGAAATTTTATCATCTGCACGAGCATCTCAAGAAATCAGCTTTTAATAACGCGTTGCGATCGCATTTTCAAAAGCTCTGATTAAAAAAATAGGTTAATGACTACAGCCAATAACACCTTGAAAAATGTCACTTTGAGTCCGTAATTGCATGAAATTAAATAAATAGGAAATGTGATATTTATAAACGCGAGATAAAGTTTTTTGGATCATTTGCAATACTAAAGTGATTCATCCAATGAAACGATTAAAATGAATAAAAATATAATTTAACTCGCACGGGCACGTGGGGCTTGGCCGTGCAAGGAATGATTTTCTGACATGATATATTGAAATATGCATAGCAGATTTCATTTTAATCTTTTTTATTTATGATATAACCTTAAAAATTAAAATATATAATGTGGAGGGGGCGATCGCTGGTTTGTAAAATTTCATTTTGGAAAGGTGATGATTTGTAAATTGTATAATTTTAACATAATAATATCTTATTGCTTTTTCTCCACTTATATTTTAGTTGAATATGATGATGTATTAGTTGGAGAAGGAACTCAAAAATTTCTAGTTACGGGTTAGATTTGGAACCAAATTAAACTAGGATATGACCCTTCAATTTGCTGAGAAGGCGGTCCTGAGTTACAAAGCGATACAAAGTCTATGGAACGTTTATTTTAATAATTATTTATCCATTCTTTGAAAAAAAGTTTTCTAGAATAATTGAAATAATCGGAAAGATAATTGAAACGCGTTCGAGTTAGCTGATTCCGTTGATAAGAAAGCGAGATAAGAATTCAAACTTGAAATTATCATAAAATGCATATTATTCTGTTTTGGTAGAGAATTTTATTACATAGTGTTATCTTGAAACATGATATGTACTGATAATTGCCGCGTATGTCTATCATAAAACATAAGTGTCTATTCCGAAGCTTAACATATCTTTAGTCTGTTTTTTGCCGTATCTTCGCTGTATAGCGAGCAGTATGCATTGTGGTGTGAAAGTGGAGGCGAGACCCGTAAGTACCGTGATAAATACATATAGAAAAAGGGAAAGAATTCAATTTTTGATATTTATTCTCAAATTTAGATGATCTTTAGTCACGTGTATTAAGAAATTCATCGGTTAGGAAACTGACTAGTTATAGTTTCAGATATATTTTTAATTGAATCATGTCACTGATTCATTTTAGGTTAAAATCTTAATTTAGTAATTTGGAAGAAAATGTTTATACTTTATTGACGTATTTATTTATTACGGTTCATATCTTCTCGCTATTTACCTTTAATACACATGACCTTTAGCCATGTTTATTAAGAAATACATCAGTTAGGAAACAGACTGGTTTTAGTTTCATATATATTTTTAATTGAAGCAACACCTCACTGATTCATTTTAGGTTAATATCTTAATTTAGTAATTCGGAAAAATATTTCTACTTTATTTGCTTATTTATTTATTACGGTGCATATCATCCCGCTATTTACGTTTAAATAAAATATTAAGTAAAAATACGTTTAGTGTTTGTAAATGCTGTAACAACCAACCAAACTCAATGAAATTGGCTAGTTAAAATAGAAAACTTATTTATATTATCCTATTTTTTTATTTTTATGAAAATTATAATGACATCTTAATTTTTTTGAATTTTTTTTTCTAGTTTATTTGATAAATAAGCTTATAATATTTTATAATCTACTTGCCCCACGGCTCAATCAATCTAGTAACCATAGACAGTTGACTGGACCGGAATCCACTATTGTTCTTTTCTTGATATTATTGTTATATATTAGGAATTCTTCTTTAAAATAAATTGGTAGTGCTTTTGCATCTTTTGATTCTCATAGACCTTTAGGGAATTGGGTTTAAGATCCCTGTGTCTAATTCTGATCATCGTGCGAATAATCTTTAATCTTTTTCTCTATCTATTTTAAATTGTATTCCACTGTGAATATTTGAATCAAAATCTATTTAAAGAATTGAGTTAGATTCCTTTCAAAATTATAAGCCATTAGTGTAAATCGATGAGACTAATTCTTAGCTCTCTGAGATCTCACCCTTAGATCTCTGTTAAACTCTCCGTTATATTTTGGATATATTTTTTATTCCTTCTTTGAATAAATTGGCGATGCTTTCATACTCTTCGATATATAGGGCTCTTGGGGAATGGCGATTATCCATTAAGGTCATATATGGTTAATTCCGATAATCGTGCCATAGTCAGAGATAATTTTCCTTTTCTTTTTGTAATCTGTTTTAAGTAAGATACTAATAAGTTTAATGTGTTAGTCTTTTAAGAAACCGGTTTTCCGGCACAGAGGTAGCGCTTCTTCTTCGTGTTCTGGGAGTCCCGGTTCGGACATTATTATTATTCTGAGTTCTATCTATGAGATGTGTGATTGTGCCCCCCTGTAAAAAGGGGCTGCGAAAGCGAATGTGATGAGTGTGTAGCTAAAGTCGTACTCTTGGCCCTAGTTGGCGCTACTTCAAAAACAAGAAACGCTGATTAGGCTTAAATCTGCTGCAGTATCAGCAGGGGCTTGTCCATGGCAATTGCCATAAGTAACAACAACAGTCTTTTAAGAGCATTAATCTTAAGCCTAGTTGTAATGGTTATGACTTCTCCATGGAAGTTCATAATCATATCTCCCAAAACATTTATCATCCAACAGATAGTCTTTGTACTATCCTAAAACTCAAACAAGTAATACAAAAAACAATTTTTTAAATCAATTTTACTTAAGTTAACGAAGAAAATTTTTATTTTAATTTCTTTTTATTAAATAGTTACAATTAATATAAATAGGGCATAATCACAATGTTAAGTGGCAAGATAGAAAGCGAATTTCCATTCTCCTTTCGGTATATGGTGTTCGAACGCAAAGTCCAAGGGATGTGAATCCAACGTCAAACCAATTAGACTATCCCGGCATGACAACTATAATTACTAAAGACAATTGGTCAAAAAATTATACTAGAGTTTAATTTTCAATCTCAATTGACTGTCCAAGACATACACTCTATAATAAAAAAAATCGACGCACCAAGAAATAATCATCCGATTGCTTTGAAATTTCCTATGCATGAGTGTTTTGGCCAGATATGCAAATGATTGAATTTTGGTGTCCAATGAATGAATAGTTTGATCTCCAACGCATCGGAATTGCGCATCCAGCAGATGTATACAAGGTACAGTTCTTCAATGATTTTTAAAACTTTCAGCTTGATTGCGATTCAGATTACCTTTCAACAACTTATAAAATACATCACCGCAGGGTTCGTGTTCATTACGAGCAACTGTCAGAGTTAGAAATTATCATTGAATTGAAAAAGGCTGGTTGGATAAATCGGAGAATCGCTCGTCATTTGAGTCGAAGCGATGCGGTGATTTGTAGTCGCTGGCAAGGATGGGTTGAAGATGGCAGAGTTCAGCGTCAAGATGGTAGCTGTCGATCTAGGGCCACAACAGAGGATAAAGTGATTGTCCGATCAGATGTCACAGCGCCTTCTTCATCAGACGTTCAACACCAGTGTCCACTATGACCATTCACAGACGGTCGAGACAGCGAAATCTACGCTCGCGCCTACCGTTACGCCACCTGCTACTCACGTCTGCATACAGCCAAGCCAGATTACCGTGGTGCATGGCTCGATCAGGTTGGAATGATGCCGACTGGGGACGTATAGTCTTTAGCGACGAATCCCGCTTCCTTTGTCTTGCCGATCATCGAAGACGTGTTTGGAGACACCCAAGGACAGAAGAGGGGGGATCCTGATTTCATTATTGCACGCCACCCTGGCCCACAACAAGGCCTTTTGGACTGAGACGTCATTTCCTTTGATAGCCGAACACTTTTGATTGTCATTAGAGGTACAGTTACGGCACAGCGGTACGTCGACGGCATCCTAAAACCTGTTTTGTAACCGTTCCTTTTGCAGTACCCTCGGCTTGTTTTTCAACAGGACAAGGCCACACAACATCGGCACGTGTTGCTATGAACTGTCTGCAAAGCTTGTCAAACACTTCCTTGGCCTTCCAGATCGCCATATCTCTTACCCATTGAGCATGTCTTGGATATGATGGGAAGGCGATTGCATCTGCCACGGAATGTTGATGACCTCGTTCGACAATTGGAGAGAGTTTGGCAGTAAATACCGCAGGAAGCCATCCGGAAGCTTTATCAGTTTTACGGAACGCCGTATCGTAGATTGTATCCAGGCTAGAGGCGGGTCAACACCTTATTGAACTTGTTACTGTTACTCTGAAATAAATTGTTCAATTGCTCTGAGATTCTAATCATGTACTATTCTGTGTATTGTCCTCCTGTTCACCAATTTTTATCTCAATCGGACAACTCCTTCTTGGTGCGTCGATTTTTTTTGTTATAGAGTGTATTTCCTCTAAAAGTGCCAGGATACGCACTGGACATTTCAAGGGCATGAAGATATTATCAGCTAATATAAAATCTTATCCTACCTGAAAGTATTGTCCTCAATCACAACTAATCCCAGATCATGTTTTTAACTGCTAGACCATTATCCGTTCCCTTTTTGCACTTGGAGCACCACCAATTGAAATCCTCCAAGCTCCAGAACCAGCAGGTCTGGTCGTCAAGACTTTAGGAGGAATCTAAATTATTTGCACTTTGTACCTCATTGGACACGACAACGACAACATCCGAAATAATCTTGTTAAATTCTGTGGAGTCATGTATCAAAATATTCAATTGTATGTTTCTGTCAATCATTAAATCAGTTACAGGATTTTCACACCGCTTTTATTTCATTAACGATATCCTATTTTAATCTGTAATGTGTATAAAACATATTCATGTTCGATTGATACCAGGTGACGTAAAACATATAATTTTTTCTCATGATAAGTAGAAATTTGCGACAACATATTTCAATTTCTTTATATATTCTTATCTTGCTGAGATTGCGAACAAAAATAAAAATTTCACGTATATAATCTTTGCCTACTGACTTACAAAGATAAGAATTTGCCGAATATCAGTCTTTTTTTTCTCATTGTCCTGTTTGACAATTAAATTAAATATAATATATATGAATCTTTACTAATAATAAGGAAGCATGTGTGTCTGTCTGTTGTCTACACGCCAGATCGTTTTCTCTAGGATAATTAAATCTGATAAAAGGTATACTTTAGAAATTGTGACTATATAACCACAAGGCGATTTTTTTAAACGTTTATTAGAATTTCAACTAATTCAAGATTTAGTAAAATATTAAATTTTTTTCCACGATAATTCTTGAAAATAAAAATAAGCACAAAAATGACTTTGAAATTCAATCAAATTTTTTTTTTAAAAAATGATCTTTGTAATGATATTAATTCAATCCCTATTTTTCTTCAAAATGACATCAGCGTTAAAGTTTTCATAAAATAAATATTACGAGTAAAATGTTACCAATGAAGATTAGATAACTGGGTTTTTTTTATCCATCAACATATTAACAGATGTCTCCGATTATGTAACAAAAATAGTATTTCTCCGAAAGTTTGTGTGCAAACGATAAAATATCGGGTTCTTGCAGATTTCTGGAAAAAGCCGCCAATTCGTAAGGTCAAGTCAGTCAACATTAGGTCATTGACCTACTGATAGGAAAAAGTTCGTTTTCCAGGGTAGCAATAGAGTAAATGCAGTTTAACTCGAAGAGAATAAAATTTACTTCCACAATAATTGTAAAAGAATTCCTAAATTTTACAATTTTTTAAGATCAAAAGATTTTGCTGGAGGATTTAGATCTTTTGTATCATTTTTATAGAGTAAATGATATTAAGCTGATAATGAGTATCATAGAATTGTGATTTCATGCTCTCGAAGGTCACAAAATAGACCTACTATCATAAAAAATAAAGATAAAATGAAATCTGCTATGCATATTTCAATTTATCACGTCAGAACATCATTTCTTGAAAGGCCAAGCACCACGTGCTCGTGCGAGTTCAATTACATTTTAAATCATTTTAATCGTTTCATCGAAGGAGTCACTTTGGTATAGCAAGCGATCTAAAAAACTTTGTCTCGCATTTATTGTTTAAAAAAATACCATATTTCTTGTTTATTTCATTTCATATAATCACGTGCTCAAAATGACATTTTTCTAAGTTTTATTTGATGTAGTCATTAACTTATTTTTTTTAAAATCAGAGCTTTTGTAAATGGGATGGTAACACGTTATTAAAAGCTGACTTTTTGAGATGCTCGTGCAGATAATAATTTTTTTTCATCTGCGGATTTTTTTATTATACGACTACGGGTTTTTGTTGACGCCACAAAATCCCTTTCCTAAAACCCTATCATGTTCTGACATGATATCTACAGAATATATTTACAAATTTTTCTACTAATACTTTTATTTGAAAATTCAAGTTGAGTGTATAGAAAACGATGTTTTCTAGATGGCATCTCCCCAGTTTTGTCTTAAATGTCCGCCACCCCAATTAAAGGTTAAAGTGAGCTATATTTGATTAAATTCATTTATACGACTCTGAATGAGTCACTTGAGTATTACCTTTTGTCTCGCATTTATTGTATTAAAAAATATTCCATTTCCTATTTATTTCCTTTCACATAATCATGAGCTCCAAATGACATTTTTCTATGTTTTATTTGCTGTAGTTATTAACTTTTTAAAAATATCAGAGCTTCTGTAAATGCGATGGCCACGCATTATTAAAAACTGATTTTTTGAGATGCTCGTGCAGATAATAAAGTTTCAATTTTTCGCCTACGGATTTTTGTCTACCTCATTCCCAAAATAACATCATGTTTTGACGTGATAAAAAATCAATTGCCCTTACAAATTTTGATCTGACTCAATTGTGAAGAAAAATCTATTCCAAATAATTAAAATGTATAAAACTCTTAAACCCAATAGATAAAATTCTTTCAAATTCAGCCTCACTGCAATTATTCATTATTATCCGTAACTGTGTAAATGATAAAAAAAATTAAAAATTTTAAAAAATAAATTAAATATGATGAACCAAAAAGAGGAAGAAGAAAAAAGAAGGTGTGGGGTGGACCCAGCTTTATTTTCACTCTTAAAAATCAAAGTAGTTTTTCAAGTTTCAAGTTTAGATTAGACAAAACAAAATTTTAAGTATTCCCCTTCTAGAATCAATTTTGCTTATCTGAAATTTAGATAATTCAGCGGAGAAACTGACCTTGAAATACTTAGATAAGAGAGGAGACTTTTAAAAAGTTACCAAACGAAGGGCGTTGCGGTTTTCTAGTGCCTTTTTAAATACAGAGTGTTTTATGTAAATATCAGGATAATGTATACAAATCATTTCCCGCCAACAAAACGGTAATTGTTTAATAGAACTTAGCAATAGCGTGTCGAATCAATTCATGACAGAAATTCAACACCAAGGCAAATACGGAACCGACAGCTAAAATTAAGGGAAGTCCTTATTAAGAGTCATCAATTTGCTATACTTCCTTTTTCCTAAGCGATTTTTTATACAGCCGTTTTTCTCTCAATCAAGACACTTATTATTTTTTTATTGAGTGAGTTGTATCTAGAATTCTGCTATATATGTAATCCTCGTGTACAGCATAGTGTCCATCATATTTCTAAGTGACTTCCAATGAAAGAAAAAAAAAACCGGTTTATTCCGCATTAGTATATTATCATGTCAGGACATTATATTGTTTTGGAGATGAGGTTTTCTGGCGTCAATTAAAATCCGTAGGCGAAAAATTGAAATTTTATTATCTGCACGAGCATCTCAAAAAATCAGCTTTTAATTACGTAATGACATCCCATTTACAAAAGCTCCAATTAAAAAAAATAAGTTAATATTAAAAATTAAGCAAATAAGCAATAAAACCTAAAAAATATCATTTTGAGCTCGTGATTATATGAAATGAAATAAATAGGAAATGTGATATTTTTTTAAACAATCAATGCGAGACAAAGTACTTTGGATCGTTTGCAGTACTAAAGTGACTCATTCGATGAAACAACTAAAATGAATGAAAATATAACTTAACTTGCACGAGCACGTGCTGCTTGGTCGTTCAAGAAATGATCTTCTGACATAATTCATTGAAATATGCAAAGCAGATTTCATTTTAATGTTTATATTAATTTTCTCCCTTTGTGAAAATAGTAATAAACTAACTAAAAATT
>JAOUZG010017540.1:2507918-2522445 GCA_026289955.1 Argiope argentata
TATATATATAAATATATATTCCTATATATTTATATATATATATATATATTTATATATATAGTACTGTTAATATCTGAAGTCAGCGGGAAGTTTTTTCGCATACTCTTAATCTTACATTAGGTTTTGAAGGTTTTTCAAATCCAATTTTTAAAGAACAAGCAAACGGTTTTTAAAGTTAAATTCGATATATTTGAAAACCTGTTTTTAAATTAAGAAAACCGGAGGAATTAAAGAATTCATATTGTTATGTAAAAATTAACTTTTGTTAATATTTTGGTTAAAATTAATAAGCTATCCGAAAAGATATCGCTTAGAATATTTCCAAATACTTATGTGGAAAACGATTCTGAGGAAAAGCGAATCGAAGAAACTACTCATCAAAATAAAAGCATGAGGAAAAGCTTACAAATCCAGAGACACTGGAAGCTCACTTTTCATTATTTTTGGCAACTAAATAAAGAACAAAAAACAGATTTGTTATTTGATGCCATAAAAACCATAAAATCGGGCTCAGTGGCTAATGCTTTAGTATTTTCAATTTAAATTAGTATTATGTCTAAAATAAGAACAAAACTTAGTCACTATTCACTCCATATTATTTTTTTAAATCTTATTTTCTTAGAAGAAATTAAAATTAGTTAAAATAATATTCAATTAAAATGAAATCTGCTATCATATTACAATGTATCATGTCAGAACATTTCTTAAACGGCCAAGCACAACGTGCTCGTGAAAGTTGAATTATATTTTTATTCATTTTAATTGTTTCATCGAATGAGTCACTTTAGTATTGCAAACGATTAAAAAAAAAAACTTTGTATCGCATTGATTGTTTAAAAAAATATCACATTTTCTATTTATTTCATTTCATATAATCACGTGCTCAAGATGGCCTTTTTCTAGGTTTTATTCACTGTAATTATTAACTTAATTTTTTTAAATCAGAGCTTTTATAAATGCGATGGCAACGAGTGACTAAAAGCTGATTTTTTGAGATGCTCATGCAGACAATAAAAAGTTTTATTTTTCGCCTACGGATTTTTGTTGACGCCAGAAAACCTCTTTTCAAAACAATATCATGCTCTGACATGATAATAATATAAATATTATTTGTTATTTTTTTTAAATTTTTGTTAAAAAATGTTAATCCTTAATTTTGTTAAAAGTTAATCCTTAATTTTTTTATATTTTGATTTTGGCTTTGGCACAACTGGTTTTGTTTTAACGTATTGATCCATAAATAAAACACACTATACGTTAAAATAACGAACACGAGATTTCTTTTATATATACACATGATATTAATAAACATTGAACGCGAATCCCCAGTATGACACGGCAATTCTATTTTTTCATTTGACCTCATTATCGTCTGCTACATCCGTCTACAGCGTATCTTGTCATATCATTGCTATGTGCTTCGGTATAATAATAGATATCATTTAAAAATTATTTTTACTTTTTATACAAGGAAATGTGGCTGATTCTAATTCTGGTTTGTCTTGTGAAATTCATGAACTTTTTTTTTATTAATGCAATACAAAAATATCATCATAATTCGAATTTCTTTTGTTAATTGAAATCAAAATAGAAAATTATTTTTAAAAAACTTTTATTCTTGATTTCTTTTTGTTGGTTAAATAAGTCATTATCGTTTGCTGCATCCGTCTACAACTTATTACTATGCGTTTTGAGATCTTAATGAAAACTGTTTAAAAATTATTTTTACTAATTATGCAATTAAATGTAGTGGAGCCGAATGTATTTTTATTCACATTCTACTTTTTCTTTGATTTCTGAAACTTTTTTAAAAAATTGATGTAATGTTATTTAAGCAATAATTCGAATTTCTTTAATTTGAGATAAAAATTGAAAATCATTAAAAATATTTATATTCTAGCTTTATTTTTATCGTTTAAATACGTTTTTCTACATTCGTATAGAAATTTATTATAAAAATTGCTTTGAAAAAAGCCATATATTATTTATTTAATTGTTACTCATTCGTATGGATTATTAATTGTAAAATGCCTATTTTTTAAATTTATTTGGTAGTTATACGTAAATAAATGATGTCTGAAATATGAAAACCAATATATTCTGTCTTTTAGTTAAAAAATCACTTTCTTTTTGCAGTACTTTATTACAGATTCATTTTTTATTCGAATTTTTGTGTGTGTGTGTGTTCTTTCAGTTTCGAATTCGACAACTACTGCATAAAAACATACATTTCTGTTTGCCATACATTTAATGTCAATGAAATTAATCAGAAGATTACGTTAACCATAAAACCATGGTAATAAATCATATTCATTTACTACAAACGTAATAGAAGTGAATTGCAAAGTTTTATTTCACATATTTACCATGCATCCAACGGTAATAAATCATGCTCATTTACAACAAACGTAATAGAAGTGAATTGCTAAGTATTGTTATACATATTTACCATAAATCCAATGATAATAAATTATGTTCCTTTACTACAAACGTAATAGAAGTGTATTGCTAAGTTTTGTTTCACATAATTACCATACATCCAACGGTAATAAATCCTGTTCATTTACTAGAAAACGTAATAGAAGTGAACTGCAAAGTTTTGCATATTTACCGTAAATCCAATGGTAATAAATCATGTTCATTTACTACAAACGTAATAGAAGTGAATTGCAAAGTGTTGTTTTACATACTTACCATAAATCCAATAATAATAAATCATGTTCCTTTACTACAAACGTAATAGAAGTGTATTACTAAGTTTTGTTTTATACAATTACCATAAATCCAATGGTAATAAATAATGTTCATTTTCTAGAAAACGTAATAGAAGTGAATTGCAAAGTTTTGTTTTATATATTTACCATAAATTCATTGGTAATAAATCATGCTCATTTACTACAAGCGTAATAGAAGTGAATTGCAAAGTTTTTTTTTACATATTTACCATACATGCAAAGTTAATAAATCATTTTCCTTTACTACAAACGTAATAGAAGTGAATTGCAAAGTTTTGTTTCACATATTTACCATACATCCAATGGTAATAATTCATGTTCATTTACTACAAACGTAATAGAAGTGAATTGCAAAGTTTTGTTTTATGTATTTAGAATAAATCCAATGGTAATGACTCTAAAGGCGATGACTGAAATTAGGTTAATAAGATTTTCAACTTTAATTTTCATTCCTGCATGATTTATAAACACGTTTGATACGTTATAGATAATGCAGATAGCGGGGTTCCTCTCTTATCAAATGTAGGTGGCGCTTTCTCTTTCAGTGACGAATTCTTCTTCATTCACTTCGCGTCATTCGGAATACGTTTAGGTCTTCGTCCTTCGACTGAATTCGTGAACTTGAATGACTTGTAAGTTATGACATTTGCAATTATTTCTTGTCAAAAACGGACACATATTTTCTTCAAGAAAGAATGCAGATTTCGGAAATCATATAAATTAATTGGTTTTGGAATTCTTCATTTTATGTGTAAATAAGTACGAAATAATATCGGGTTGAGGGGGGTGGGAATTAGGAACTCTAAGTTGAAGTAATCTATTTTATTTCCTTACAAAAAAAAGTTGATTATCGCGCCTTTTAAACATATAATGCTAATAAGCTCCATAAATGTATAACAAATTATAAAAAAAATATATGCATTTTATTAACTGTATAATGAACTATAAAAATATAAAATAATTTTTTACTATTTTCACGAGTGTGACAAAAGTTTATTGACAAGTAAAATGATAAACTAATAGATAAATGTTTATTTAAGCACAGTTGCTCGTAAATAAACCTCAATAATATGAAATTTTATAGTTAAGGATTTTTTTGACGAACGTTAAAAGAATTTCAAATATAATAAATTAATTTCTATCACTCAATCTGACTTTAAAAATTAATTGTTACTTTTTTGTCTAAATTATGTGAATTTTCCATCAAATTTCCAATTTTTATTGTAATTAATTTTAAAATTATTCATAAATATATTTCAATAATAGGTTAAGAATGTTACGAATGATAGAGGATTTCAAATGTAGTATATTAATTTTACTTACTCAGTCTGACTTTAAAAATGAATAATTGTTATTCTGTTGCTTAAATTATAAGAATTTTCATAAGTATTTCCGAATTTTATAGCAATTAACTTTAAAATTATTCATAAATATACTTCAATTCCTTTTTTTTTTTTGTTAAAATAAAGAATTCCGCTCATAAATTCTTTGCGATTTCGCTAGAATTTTTCAATTGTAAATTTCACTTAATCAGCCTGACTTTAAAAATTAATTATTGTAATTCTGTTGCTTAAATTATTTGAATTTTTCATTAGTATTTTCGAATTTTACACCAATTAATTTTAAAATTATTCATAAATATACTTTGATTAAATTTTTTTTGTTAAAATAAAGAATTCTGCTTATAAATTCTACACGATTTCGCTAGAATTTTTCAATTGTAAATTATTTACCTTAAATTTTTAATAACTTCGATGATAGCATATTAATACTTATTAGTTTTTAAATCTTCATAATAAATTTAGAAGTATCTTTGGATTTACGAATGATAAATTAGTAAATTATTCTGGCATTCGTAAATTTCAACTTCATGAATGAATTCCTTTCTTACGACTTAATTTGTTGCTGCTGAATTGTATTTATTAGTGGTCACTGTATGATAACTATTTATTGATTTATTAGTAATAACTTTATGTTAATTTTATGATCATTTAATGAGTTTAGTTCATGTAAAATAGGTTTGAATGAATTTTCTTATGAAATATGCGTTATAAACTTAAAAAGTACTTTGATTTACGAGTGACAAATTTTTCACGTGCATCCGGTTTCACCTCGGTGATAGCATATTTATACTTATCCGATTTGAAATCTGCGTAGTAAATTTGGAAGTTTCTTTTGATTTACGAATGATAAATTAGTAAACTATTCTGGCAATTGTAAATTTCAACTTAATGAATGAAATATTTTCTTACGACTTGATTTGTTGCCGCTAAACATTTAATGAGTTTAAATTATGTAGAATAGGTTTGAATGAATGTTCTTATGAAATATGCGTTATAAATTTAAAAGTACTTTGATTTACGAGTGACAAATTTTCCACGTGCATCCATGATTACTGACTTTGACATCGCTTCAATGGATAAAACTCTCTGATTGTTTCATTTGCTGATCTTCGATTTTAATTGCTACTTTATGAAAGAAAATAATGAATAACTAAATATATAACCAGCTCAATTTATTTGAAAACGTATGAATTCCTTTTGTAATTGAACTTAGGTGAATATCTGATTTTTGAATATCTGATGATTTAGGAAAGTTTAAATATGTTTAACTCATTTTTACGTGATTCATCCTTTGATTTAATTTTTGAGAATAAAAGTTTGATTGTAAATTTCCTATTATGAAGCTGAATTTTAATTGCTGTTGATAAGGAAAATTTATATATTAACAAAGTAATTATTTAATGAGCTCACATTTTTTTTATTGGAACTTGTGTAATAAGATTAGCAGATAGTTAGTTGATTTTTGTATGAATACTATTGGTGAATTGTATCACTTGATTTGCACTTGAATTCTTTGATTTGTTTCGTTTTAAACAATGAAACATTTATTGGCATCGAACTTACGTGTTCCTGGATTTGATTTACTTGTGGAGATAAAATATAATACTAATATGTATGCATTTATGAAGAATTTATGTTTCCGTTTAATTAGTTATATACTTTTAATGAATATGTATTTATTAAATAGTGATTTCATTTATTATCATGTGAGAATATGATGTTGTTTTGGTCAGGAAGTTTTGGTGTCTCCGAAGTCTGAAGGCAAGAAATATTCGTTTTTTCATTGGTAGATAGCGGTCACCTGATTCATGACACTTGAGGCTTGTTTTTGCCTGTATTGTTTGAAATATTTAATTAAATGTATTATCAATTGCTTTTTGTTTGTCGTTTCTATGAAATGACGTCATCTTCCAGTTTCTTTACGAGTTCTTACTTTTAAATAATTAATCTCGCGTTCAGAAAATTATCGTTTTTTTTAATTCTCTTTTATTATTTTTCAGTTTGAATTATCGCAATTTTGTAAAACGTGACTGATATTTATTATTTCATGATATTATTAGCGCCTTCTTACTAATTGCAATTCTCAAAATACTGTAAATATTAGAATAAAATTTTAATATCAATCTGCATTGCGTTCATTGGAGTTTACCACAGATACAATAGCTTCCAGTAATAGTGAACTTTTCATCGAAATTACTGATGTTTTTTTTTTTAAATCTTAAAATCGGTCGAGCTCCAAAACTTTGTTTAGCCAGCTAGAAACATTGAAAATGAAAGTTTAAGAAAATTATCATTAGAGAGAGAGAAAAGTCTCGTGATGGTTTCAAACCGGTTTAACCCTTCTTTGCATGATTTTTTCTTTTAAAAAAATCAGAGTGATGTAATTAATGCTCTAGATTAAAGGAAAAATATTTAAAAAAATCTTGGCGTAAATAAAAATATGTATTATGTAAAAAACAATATGATGGAAATTTACATCATCATGCATTGTCACATATTTAGCTCAGTACTAAATAAATAAAAAAATATTCTTTACTAAATCTTCTTTATTCTGTATGATAATTTAATTAATTAATAATTATTAATAATGAATTAATTTCCATAAAACAATTTAAAATCTCGCTCATTTCTTCCAGTCACAGCAAACAGCTATTTTTTGACAACTGCGTTTTTTTGCATGCAATAGTCGCTTAAAAAGTTGCCAGCAACAACAAATTTACAGTACAAGGGTTTTGAGTACCTTTTTTTGTTGACTAAATATTATGATGGAAATGTCCATCATCATGCAAAGAAGGGTTAAACTGGTTAATGACTTGAATTAATTAAGACAAATAGTCATTAATAATGTTCTCATATGACAAATCGCAGTTGACTTTCTCTTCAAATATTCTACAGAGCATTTCCTGATTCTCAAAGAGGATTTATTTCATCGGTAATATCAATGTAACGGATAAACAGGTGTTCTTATTGGTGACAAGTTTAAACTGAGAGAATAAATATTCATATAGTACACATGAGACCTCTTCACACTTTCACTTATAGAGCATTACCAGTTTATCCCTTTTCCAGTTTAGTATAGATGTAGTTTGACATTATTAAAATATACATTGCAATCAATTGGGAAGAGACATACAAATGGTAAATATGTTGTTATTGTGACTAATGGCACTTGCCGTGGACAAGCCTCTGCTGACCGTATCAGCAGATTTTAAGCTTAAGAAATGCGTCTCTTTGTTTTACAAGTAGCGCCATCTAGGGTCAACGCTCATGCAAATTCATTCATACATCTCAGATCGTAATTTAGACCTGGAACAGAGAACGATCACCTCTGACCCAGTACCCCCAGTGGTAATTACTCTCGATATGGAGGACTTTGCGACCACGAACAGATTTAACGAGCGCCAGCCGCCAAACACTCGGGGATTGTTTTGGCCGGTGAGTTTCGAACCCGTAACCTAAGGAGTACGAGTCAACACTTTACCAACCACGCCATTCCGGCCAATGTTAAAAATGAATGCGTATAACATAACAAAACAAAACGGTAAAAGTTATAATACGTTTAGGAATTACAAAACTGACTACTAACACTAAATTTGATGAATGAGTACACTAAAACTTGATGAATGAATCTGGTTATAAAAAGTTATCCTCTAATAAAAGGAAGTGGTGAAAAAAAATGTACAGATTGTATATTTTGGCGAATAATATCAGTTGCGTTTTGTACTTCTCTAAATCATTCTTTTTGATGATCAGATCCTTTATATTAGTGGCGAGATATAACTAAAAGATTAAAGCTTTTGTCTCAAAAGGAGAAACGGACCGATCTTTTCATTATGTTGGCAAAAATATCCATTCTCCTGAGCAATGTTATTTCTAGTAATTTTCTATCAGATTTTATTACGAAATTTTTAATTACATTTTGTAATTCCGAAAAGGTAAATTGGCAATCTCATCATTGTTTTCAGTGTAGGAAAAAATTGTCCATAGCCTGAACTATAGATTCATCAGCTGGTTTTCTGGCACAGAAGTAGCGCGTCGTCCTCGTGTTCTGGGAGTCTCGGTACGGTCATGGTTGTTCTTCTGTGTGCTATCCGTGAGATGTGTAACTGTGACCCCCCCCTGTAAAATGGGGCTGTGCAAGCAAATGTAGTGAGTGTTTAACTAAGTCATACTGTTGGCACTACTTCAAAAACAAGAAACCCTCCTTACGGCTTAACCCTTCTTTGCATGATTTTTTCTTTTTTTAAAAAAAAATCAGGGTGATGTAATTAATGCTCTAGATTAAAGGAAAAATATTTAAAAAAATCTTGGTGTAAATAAAAATGTGTATTATGTAAAAAACAATATGATGCAAATTTACATTATCATGCATTGTCACATATTTAGCTCAGTACTAAATAAATAAAAAAATATTCTTTACTAAATCTTCTTTATTCTGTATGATAATTTAATTAATTAATAATTATTAATAATAAGTTAATTTCCATAGAACAATTTAAAATATCGCTCATTTCTTCCAGTCACAGCAAACAGCGGAATGGCAAGTTGTAGGCCTGGTAATTGACAGTGACGTTTGCTATTTTTTGACAACTGCGTTTTTTTGTACACAATTGTCGCTTAAAAAGTTGCCAGCAACAACACATTTACAGTACAAGGGTTTTGAGTACCTTTTTTTATTGACTAAATATTATGATGAAAATTGCCATCATCATGCAAAGAAGGGTTAAATCTGCTGCTGTATCAGCAAGGGGCTTGTCCATGGCAAGTGCCATAAGTAACAATAACAACATAGATTCATCAAGAGAACATTCTAATGTTTTTAACAGCATTCGGGAAATTTAACAAAACATCCATCACAATATCTACCATTAAATGAGACCAAATCGCTTGCATTAAAAATTCGCAGTCTCACAGCCTTAACCCGGTCATCGTTTTCTTTTTTTTCTGTTATCACCATCACGTTATCTTTAGATTGGATTGTAGAAACATCATGGAATTTTTTTTCCGGAATTCTTTCTTCTTCCTTTTTCTGCTCTTTTACAAACTTTGTCCACCCCCTCCCCACGCACACATAAAAAGAAAGAATAATTTTAAATTGAATTAAGGTGCTGATGTCGATTGTTTTCTTATTTTTTTAGGGGTGATTGATGCACTGTCTTCCTCATCTTCGCGTTTTCTAGTAAACGAGACTTTTCCTCCATCGTGAACATTAGTCTTTTCGCCTGTCCACAGGAAATTCAGTTGATAAGTGTATCCGCACCGATAAAAGCATCCGACCTGTGCTTTTCCAACACTGTAGGTTTTTCTACTAAAGCATTTCCATAAATCGGACATCAACCATCCATTCTCGTATACGATAAGAAAAGGGCTAGATAGATACAGATGGACACACAGACCAAGTATGGCACGAACAACTTGGTAAGAAACAAACTTAAACTATTTTCCAACTGCCTTTTTCCTCGTCCATCTTTTCTTTTCCCCAACCATCTTTTCTTTCCTCGAAAGCGTCCGACCCTCTTAAATTTCTTGTACCTGTGTGCGTGTTTAGAGAATTCTGATGATCCGTTTGTGGTCCTGTTCATGTTGTTTTCTAGTATCCGTGTATACATGTCAACCAAATGATGGAACAATGCCTTGGTGTATTTTAAATGGTCTATTAGTATCTTTATATCTTTGTATTCCTTTTAAAAACTACACGGTGGCTATTTTGGAGTGGCTTCTTAATTTTAAGCGGCGGTGAAATAAGTGGGATGCAAACTGGCGGGAATTTTTTTAAAAACTTGCACATTTCTTTAGTTTTAATTTTCAATTTTAGTTAGTTATAGTAACTTCATTCTAAAACATTCTCTTATTTTCTGATCCATTCCTCTTGTTCTCGTTAATTAATTCAACAGAAGCTTTGTAATGTTACTGAATTGGCTGAACAACGACGACTTTCCCACACACAAAGTGTAGGGATAAAAATTGGATAGCTTAGCAAATTCCGTTAAAAGATCCCTAGGATTCCCTTGCACGAGCTGTACATGCGATTGACATGTGTCAAGGATTCCTCTTAAAATCTAAAGGTATAAATTCAGGGGGATAAAAATTCAATCAGCTTTTTCGTCATTCCCTTTTGTGCCGTTCTGTGTAATGTCCGTCGCTTTTGCTTGTACATAATACACCTGCTTCCCAGGGTGGAATAAAACGAACTTATATATATATATATAATTCAAATTTCCAATCGTTAATAAAATACTTTTCATTCACCCACTCAAGTTCAAATACATTTTTTAAAACTTGTAGGGAGTGACACTTGATGTTAATACAGTTTTTACAAATATTAATTCCTTAATTAAATTTGATTCATTTTTGATGCTTTAAATCGAGTTTTAGCAGTCTGTAATTGAATTGAAATCAGCATGCAGTAGCTCGATCGGTAAAATACGAGGATTTCAGTATTTTTCACTTAAAGATGCAGAATGCGATTTCAATTCTTGCAAATTCAATACTTTTTTTAACAAATTATTTATATTAATTGTAATCATTTAATAAAAAGTGACTAAAATAAAAATTTTCTTTGTTTGACCTAAGTAGGAACTGACTTAAAATGTTTTTCTATTACTTGTTTTTATCTTAATTTGGCCAAGACTAACTTCATTCTAAAATGGTCTCTTATTTTCTGATCCAATTCTCAATATTAATTTTATTATTTTTAACACGCGCTCTGTAAAACTGATGATTTATGTGTTTTCTCACACTCTGAACGAAGGGATAAAAACCCTTATCAGTTGCTCATGCATTTCAAAAATATTTTAGATCTTGCCAACGCTGGCATATAAAAAAGAAATTTAGGTACTTACGTATTAGACCGTCTTCGCCAACGATCGCCAATGGATTAGTAACTAATTGGCGACGGATTTAAATTTGGCGATAAAGATCAACGGATTACACTATTGCCAGATTGCCATAATTGATGGCTTAGCAACTCATTGGCGACAACTTCAAATTTGGGGATAAAGTTTGCACGGTCTAAATCGTAAGTACCGAAATCTATAACATAATCTCATAGTAAAACCAGGGGGGAAACTATGTTATTGTTGAGCGATGTAAAGAAGACGTCATTTTGACATCGAGTCGTTTTTTCTCTGTACAAATTATGGCTGTCATGGTTGAGATAAATCGAACTTAAAATTTTTCTTCTTTTTAAACAGAAATTTATAAAATTATTTACATTAAATTACATGTAAAAGTATTCCACTTAATCAATTGCATATGAAAGTATATGAATCCAAGTAAATATATTTACATGTAATCTTTATTTAGATACTTTATTTTATTGTATTCTTTGTTTTTTTTTGTCTGTAAAAAATATTGATAATATTGGTATTTATTTTACACAAATCTTTGTGCACCAAAAGCTCTATTTGATATTTTTATGGTTGAATGCATTATTTTCGTGTAAGAAGAAAGTAAAACGATGTAACTCATATCGATTTAATTTTTCCCACACAAACAAAGCTCACTTATCAGTAAGGAAAAAACTTCGAACAATCATATTGGGTTCTTAGTGAAATGATTCAAGTAATAAAAATTTAGCCTTAGTTTTTACCCGATTTTATTTCCTTATACCGAAACTTTTGACATAATTTTATCAACTCACCAAAATGGAAAAACAAGCTGAAGAATGCAAGTAAACTTTTGAAATAGAATTTAAAAAGTCATATATAAAGTTACTGTGAAGGAAAAAAAAACTTTGTTTATAATATTTCAGAAAACCACTTTTTTCCCCAACTAAAGTTACTGAACTCTATGTGTTCTGTCGTTCGACAGTTTTCACTATTTTGAATGAAGAATCATACGCATCGACTCACCATCTGCACAAACAACAGGTGGTTTCAACTGCAAATTATGCTGACTGTAAATTCTCGTTCTGTGACAAAACAATACAGCCGAATTTTCGTCCTACTTTTGCAAACAGCATAATTTTATTTATAAATTTTTGCATTTTTTAAAATACTTTTTACCCTGCTACCAATCCAATGGAATAGTTTCGAGATTGTTTTTATTATTATCATGTCAGATCATAATATTATTTTGGGAATGAGGTTTTCTAAAGTCAACAAGAATCCGTAGGCGAAAAATAAAAATTTCATTATCTGCATGAGCATCTCAAAAAATAAGTTAATGACTACAGCAAATAAAACGAAGAAAAATCTCATTTTGAGCACGTGATTATATGAAATGAAATAAATAGGAAAGGTGATATTTTTTAAACAGTAAATGCGAGACAAAGTTTTTTTGGATCATTTGCAATGCTAAAGTGCCTCATTCAATGAAACCATTAAAGTGAATAAAATCATAATTTAACTTGCACGAGCACGGGGTGCTTGGCTGTTCAAGAAATTATGTTCAGACATGATACAATGAAATATATACAAAGCAGATTTCATTTTAATCTTTTTTATATAAAAATGAAAGTAAATAATAGGAAGGGATCTTCACTAAATGGAATTCTATTCGAAGTATTTAATATAAAATTATGTAAATACAATCGAGACCTCCTACATCTTGCCATATCTTGAAAATATACATAACTCTTACATTTTTAATGGGAAAATAATGTCTATATATCAAATAAAATTTCTATCCATACAATTATTAACTAATCCTGTAACAATTTATTAGCTCTTATATGTTAACTCAACTGATTTGTACAAATATTAATTAAATATTTAAAACGTGTTTTAAAGTTTTATAACTGACGTAAATTAAGGCAAATGAAATATCCAAATTCAAGATATTAGATAAGAGAAATTCGTATTTTTCTTTAATAGGAAATAAGGATTACATTTTTATTGAATATTTTAATTAGATTAAGATTATTATTTATTATTTTACTTCTATTTAAAATTTTTATTACATATTTTTATCTACCTTCATATTACATATTTAATTTTATAGATGTAATGATATTATTTGAGAAAATATATTGCATATTTTTATCTACTTATTTTCATTATGGGACAACATGGTGTTATTTTGGGAATGAGGTATACAAAAATCTGTAGGAGAAAAAAAAACCGTATGCAAATGATTGAAATTTTATTATTTGCACGAGCATCTCAGTTTTTAATAACGTGATGCCATTTCATTTACAAAAGCTCCGATTAAAAAAATAAGTGAATGACTGCAGCAAATAAAACCTAGAAAAATATCATTTTGAGCACCAGGGATAATGAATTCCCTCTCTTTTTTAGACTTGGCTTTTCGTCATTCCGTTTCGTGTTGTTCTGTGTTGTGCTCGTCGCTTTTGCTTGTGCATAATGCCTGCTTCCCGTGATGGAATAAACGAACTTAAAACTTCTAAGCGTCATCTAAGTATTCGAAACCACCTTCTGCTTTCAACAAATAATAGTAATACACATACACTGAAGTGACAAAAGTCATGGGATATGCAATCTGCAAATATACAGATGGCAGTAGTATCGCAGCGAAAAAGTATAAATGCGCAGTTCGTTTTCCAGAGCTTTCATTTGTGTTCAAGTTATTCATGTGAACAGGTTTTTCGGGCTTTATGGCGGCACGATGAGAATTAACAGACTTTGGACGTGGAATGTTAGTTGGAGCTAGACGCGTGGGTCATTCCATTGCGGATATCGTTAGTGAATTCAACATTCCGAGATCCACAGTATCAAGAGTGTGCCGAGAGTATGAAATTTCAGGCATCACAACCCATCATGGACAGCGCAGTGGGCGACCACCTGCACTTAACGACCGAGACCACCGACGTCTGTGTAGAATGGTCAATGTTAATAGACACGCAAGACTTCATCAAATAACTGCAGCAATCAATGTGGGACGTACGAGGGACGTGCCCGATAGGACTGTGTGGCGAAATTTGTCTTCCTTGGGCTATGACAGCAGAAGACAGACTCGAGTGCCTTTACTGACAGCACGACATCACCTGCAGCGACTCTCCTGGGCTCGTGAGCATATCGACTGGTCCCTAGACCAGTGGAAAACCTTGGCGTGGTCAGATGAGTCACGACTTCAGTTGTTACGAGCTGATGGTAGAATTCGAGTGTGGCGCAGACCCCACGAAGCCATGGACCCAAACTGTCAGCAAGGCACTGTTCAGGCTGGTGGTGGCTGCATAATGGTGCAGGCTGTTTTTACATGGTATGGACTCGGTCCTCTGGTGCAACTGAACCGATCATTGACTGGAAGTGGTTATGTTCAGCTGCTTGCAGATCACTTGCAGCCATTCATGGACTTCACGTACCCACACAACGACGGGATTTTTATGGATGACAATACGCCATGTCACCGGGCTAGAACTGTTCGCGATTGGTTTGAAGAACATTCCGGACAATTCCAGCAAATGATCCGGCCACCTACATCCCCCGATATGAATCCCATCGAGCATTTATGGGACATCATCGAAAGGTCCGTTCGTGCCCCAACTCC
>JAOUZG010017540.1:2522545-2534899 GCA_026289955.1 Argiope argentata
ATATATATATATATATATATATATAATATCGAAGTGGAATATTTTTATACTGCATTATTTTTGATTACTTTAAGATATCATGGAACACATCTACAATCATTTTTGATTTTTATTAATTAGAATTTCAAAAATCATTCCAAGGAACATATTTCCAACCTTCTAAATACATATGTGCGAAGTTTCTAGATTCAGGACAAGCAGTCAACCCTGTAAAACGCCTCCATACAGATGTATAGAACATGTTCGTCATTATTATTAGTGTAAAGTGGAGAGAATTTATTAAAATACCAAAAACATTTAACGCTAATTTTAATACTTATTGAAACATTAACATTAATTTCACACTGAGCATTTAATACACAGATGAAAATTCCTTTCTAAAAACAGTTTTTTTTAAATAAAATTTATAAAATGTTTTGATGCCTTAAAAAGATAATAGAGCGTGATTCCTCTGAGAGTGACAGCTGCAATAAGATTATTTCACTAGAAGTTTCTTTTTTTCTTTTTTTTTCGTCGCATTGATTTAGAACAGGTGAAAGCAACCCTTTACGTTCTTCGCGAAAGACAGTTCCAACTATCACTTGAAAACGAAAAGCGATGCAATAAATGTATGTTATTGCTGATGAAAGCGGCGATTGACGAAAATAGTCTTCCGTCTTTTTATAGATACCATAAATGTTATTTTCGCATTTAAGTGGTAAAATAAAAAATTCCGAAAAGAGTACTTTTATTAATACGCTGTAAAGTAGATTAAAAAAATGGAATCAAAACAAAAACGTAAAAATAGGGAAATGCTGATATAAATCTTTATGTAAGTTTGAATTTTTATCATATTTCTTCTAAAAATAAAAAAAATGTGCGTACACAAGTTGTGACTTTATAAAATAGCCTATATAAAGCAATTATAAATAAAGATTAAAATGAAAGCTGCTAAACATATTTCAATGTATCGTGTCAGAACATCATTTCTTGAACGGCCAAGCACCACGTGCTCGTTCAAGTCAAATTATATTTTTTATTCATTTTAATCGTTTCATCGAATGGGTCACTTTAGTATCGCAAACAATCCGAAAAACTTTGTCTCGCATTGATTGCTTTTAAAAAACATCACATTTCCTATTTAATTCATTTCGTATAATCACGTGCTCAAGATGACATGTTTCTATGTTTTAATTACTGTAGTCAATAAATTATTTTTTTAAAAAACCAGAACTTTTGTAAATGGGATGGCATCTCGTTATTAAAAGCTGATTTTTGAGATGCTCGTGAAGATAATAAAAGTTTTATTTTTCGCCTATGGATTTATTTTGATGCCAGAAAACCTCATTCCCAAAACAATATCATGTTCTGACATGATAATATATTGTCTAGTAATTGCTTAATAGACTATATAAGCAATTATTAGACTATAGAAGCAAATTATATCTGGCAAATTTAACATAGGTATAATTTGAAAATGAGAATGTGTATCTCGGAGAGAAATTTTCGGAATTTTAATTAATAAGGAATTGAATGAAATTTTAGCTAACGAAAGCACGTTAATTTTCGAAAATAATACAGCACGAAAGTGATTTTTTACATCATAAATATATACGGTATGTGTCGATATATTTTTGGCATAAATACTGTGTTAGTATATTAACTTAACTCTCGATAAGTCGAAGTAGAGAAATATATATTTTTTCAAAATCATGTACATTTAAAATAAAAAAATGATTAAAATGAAATCTGCTATGCATATTTCAATGTATCATGAGAGAACATGATTTCTTGCTCAGCCAAGCACCACGCGCTCGCGCGAGTTAAATTATATTTTTATTCATTTTGATTGTTTCATCGAATGATTCATTGATTGTTTCATCAAAAGATAAAAAAAAAACTTTGTCTCGCATTGATTGTTTAAAAAAATATCGCATTTCCTGTTTATTTCATTTCATATAATCACGTGCTCAAAATGGCATTTTTCTAGGTTTTATTTGCTTTAGTCATTAACATTTTTTGCTGTAGCTGTTAACTTTTTTTTTATTCGGGGCTTTTGTAAATGCGACAGCAACGCGTTATTAAAAGCCGATTTTTTGAGATGCTCGTGAAAATAATAAAATTTTTATTTTTCACCTACAGATTTTTGTTGACGCTACAAAAAAAAAATAATTAATTAAACAAACTAAATTAAAGAACATGGTACAACCTCCAAACAAGGATTTATCAAAGCGTCAAATCTTCAAATATATTGACCTAGCTGTGTTCTTTAGTTAATGTATGGTGAGTTTTCTGCATTTTCTCAGAATGGCGTAGATTGGATAAAACTTTGTACCTTGTTTGTAGTTTACCGACAATTGCATAGAATTTAAAGTAGTGGATAGCACATTGTCGTTTAACTTATTAGATCATAAGATACAAAATGCACGAATTCAAAGTAAGAAATTCGTGTTACTCTCTAAGACTTCCCCCAATAGGGCGGGAGGGGGTACACACTTCAAAAATGAAGATATGGTTGGTTTCCGCCTGCCTGATGTTTTCAGAAAGAAGTGGGAGTTGGCTACTTCCTATCGATGACGGGACACACTTCCTAATGGAAGGATTGTGCTGTGGCTGGTAATACCCCTTAGGACTTAAACACAGATCCCGCAAGTGTTGTTGTATCAAGGGCCTGCTCATTCAGTTTTATCCATATGCCTTCGATTGGGGCTGATTAGTCAGTTTCTGATTACTCTCTGAAGTTTATAAGGGCAGTGGTGGCTTGGTGGTTAGGTCTCGGCTCTTGAGCCGCGGGGTTTCAATTTAGAGACCCGGTTCTACCGAAAAACCGTCTTGTGTTGTGTTGTTGTGACTAATGGCACTTGCCGTGGGCAAGCCCCCGCTGATACTATCAGATGATTTAAGCCGGAGATATACGTCTCTTGTTTTACAAGTAGTGCCATCTAGAGTCAAGAGTACGACTTGGCTACACACATGCCACAACCCTTTTCAGGGGGCGGACTACATTCATACAAAATCATTCATACATCTCAGATCGAAATTTAGACCTGGAACAGAGAACGATCACCTCTGACCCAGTACCCCCAGTGATATTACTCTCGACATGGAGGACTTTGCAACCACGAACAGATTCAATGAGTGCCAGTCGCCATACACTCGGGGAATCTTTTGGCCGGTGAGTTTCAAATTCGTAACCTAAGGAGTACGAGTCCAACGCTCTACCAACCAGGCCATCCCGATCTTGAACCGTCTTGTAAGAGAGTCAATATCACGTTAGATCTGTCATGGCCAAATACCCTCTGGTGTGGTGTGGTATGAAAAGGGAGGTGCCAGCTCAGGTGTCGTCCTCTTCATCTGAACGTGGTTCCAAATTAAGAGGCTCGTCTCAAAATAGCCCTAGTGTTGCTTCACAATGGCATGTTGATATAATTAAACTAAACTACACTGAAGATTGTAGTTACTTGCGAAATATTCAGATTGAAAGCCATATATATCGTTTTCAGGTGGAAAAAACTATATAGGATATATTTGCTCTTGTACAATTTATTTAAAAAATTACGGTTGCCCAAAGTTTATAATTTTTTTCTATTTAAGCATTCCGATATATCTCTTTGATTTCTAAAATATAGCATGAGTCAGAAGGAAAGAATTGCTGTGTTATTTTTTCGTTTCGTGATTTTCCTGACATGTTATGTGCAGAAATTAACCTAAGAATTCTATGGACATACCATTTCAATTCCATTATTGCTCTTCTGTGTAACCCAATTTCATCTGAGTTATTATCTTTCATAATATTGAGAGAAGTCATGCCATCGCCACTCAAATTACCACATAGCTTTTAGTTTTCGATCATTTTATGAAATTCAATGTAAAAAATATAGAATTACTCTATTGCGTCGTCACTTACGTATTTTCTGTTAGTTTTTCCACCTACTACTAAAATCTCCGATCATTGAAAACATCTGAAAGCTGAAAATAATGACTTGAGTTCAGTACTGATGGTACCAAGTAATCTTAGGACTCTGAAGGACATGATGTCTGAAATAGTCAGTTTTCCCCCAACTATTTGAAAGTTTGTAGGGGGGGGAGGTGGTCAGTATTTGACCACTTTAGGGTCAATCATCTCGAAGAGAATATCAGTTTGACGGATTCGGTCAATGTAAGGATGGACATTGCTACAGTCCACAATCAGCCACAACAAATCCCGTCGACACTGCTACGTTCAGTGGTGGCGGGGTGGCCGGCTGTACACAAGAAGAAGTTTTCCACTTTCTTTCTGTCTCCCACCCAGAAACTATATAACAGGCTCGCATTTTCAATTTTATGATAAGAGTTTTAGAATCCCTACATATTTTTTGCCAAGTCATATATTGCACATTCTCACCACCCGGTTTGACCTTGACAAATATATGATCTAAAAAAATATTATAATGAAGCACTGCACTTTTTTTGATAGCTTTTTTCTCTTGGATAAATTTTTAAAATCTTTGAAGTGCTGAGAAATGAAAAATATTACAGATATTGAATAGGATTAAATGTTTCCTTATCATGTCAACTATTAAAAGAAATTGTTCAAATCCCAGCTACAACATGCATTATTTTTAAACTTTTAATCAAAATTAAAATACGGTTGTCAATAGAATGTTGTGAATTTTCAACGCCAGTTGGGACAATGCAAAACAAATCAGAAATATTTGATTTCCTTTAATCTATTTTATTTAAATTTGAAAGTAATTCAAAATGAATTCGAAAAATCTATAAATTTAACAGTGCTTAGCTTTAAATTCCTTAAACACTAAGAAACATAATTGTTTGAAATAATCGGTCGAAATCTTGTTAAACCTAAACTCATTAGTGTGGGGAAAAAACAAACTTAAGTCTTAACCATTTGGTGGTGGAGAAATGAAGAGTTTTAGCGGGAAAGTTAGTTTCTAATTAATAAAAAAATTAACTACTCAATTAACCGTAGTAAATAATAGCCTGTATCCTATTCTAGACTATAACCTATCTCTGTGTTTAACTTTCATCCAATTTCATTCAGCTGTTCTGGCATGATTGACTAACTAAAAGATTAAAATGAAATCTGCTCTGAATATTTCAATGTATCATGTCAGAACATCATTTCTTGAACGACCAAGCACCCCGTGCTCGTGCAAGTTAAATTATATTTTTATTTGTTTTAGTTGTTTCTTTGAATGAGTCACTTTAATATTGCAAACGATCCAAAAAACTTTGTCTCGCATTTGTTGTTAAAAAAATATCACATTTCCTATTTATTTCATTTCGTATAATCACGTACTCAAAACTTTTTTTCTCGGTTTTTAGTTATTAACTTATTTCTTTAAAATTGTAAATACATTGCAACGCGTTATTAAAAGCTGATATTTTGAGATGCTCGTGCAGATAATATGATTTTTATATTTCGCCTACGGATTAAAATGTTTATTTTTTGCATGCGGATTTTTGTTGACTCCAGAAAACCTCATTCTCAAAACAATTTCATTTTCTGACATGATAATAATTGTACAATGCCTTTAACCTTAAAGCAAATACAAGTAATAAGTTGGAAAATTTTTATCACCATCGGATGAATTGTTCGACAACGCATAAAACGTGAACCAACAAAAATTCATTTGTATTTATTAGATTTTACTTATAATACTTTTATGACTATTTCTGAATATGAAAAAGAAGTATTAAAACTCTCTCTGAGGGGATTTAGAAATCGTTGAAATAAACAGTAATTATCCGTAGAGGTTTCGAACTTCTCAGATAACTGGTTTGGTGAGCAAGGGTTTGGCAATGGTGTAATGACCACATATTGTAGTTATTCTGAATAATTTCTTGTTGTTTTTCTTGATCCATTTCTGAAATGAGGTTTGTTTTAATGAGACATTTCAGAGAATCAGAAAAGACAACTGCGTTATAAATTCATCGACTTTATTGCCCGAATATCTTTTGTTTTTCAATCTATAAATAGCATCACTTCCTATCGTTTTAATTACTTCGTTAGACAAATAAAGATGGCGACACATTACTGAAAAGAAAACAATGATGTTTGGACATATTCTTTGTTGTTTTTCAGTAATGTATACCACATTTAACTTTTCTGTATTAGGAGAATTGATTGGGTTTCTGCAGTATTAAATAATGCGGCTTGTAAGTATTATGAATCTGATTTCTACAAAATTCTTTATTTTATTTAAAAAGAATTATGATTTTTTCACATTTGTTATAAATATAGATTCGTAAATCTTAATAAAGAATCTAAAATCTCTATAATAATTATTTTGCCACGCGTTATCAAATGCTATTTTCCTTAAATTTTAAATGTCATCATTTTTTGTAAAATATATTAATTAATAAATATTTTTAATATATTAATTAATGATAAATAAGTATAAATAAATTTTTATTTAAATTGAAATTATACCATTGCATTTCCAACAATTAAATTGGCATTAAAAATTAAAATATATCTCTGAATTACTAGACAATTCGATCTAGTAAAAGTTTTATAACTTCAAAAACATAACTTCAAACAAATACCTGTACTTTGTATTTTCATTATTTTTATCTCAAAGAATTTCAAAGTAGAATTTATGTGTGTGTTGGCGCTTAACCGACCAAATCGTTTGACCCAGAATTCTTCAATTTCCGATCAACATTCTTTTTAAAGTGGAAATGTGGATTTCAAAACAAATTTTTAAAATAGAAACTTTATTGTTTATTCAAAAATTAAATAAGAGATTTAAGAGAGATTTTGACATTGTCTTGTTATAATTTTAGAAATAATTATTGCTGAAAAATATTTTTTAAAATATTTTAAAATTAAAAAAAACTTTTTATATTGTTAATTTAATTATGAAATTTTTTCAAAAATATGCAAATCTTTGCATAATTTTTATTAGTATTTTTCGTTGAAAAATATAAAAATGTAATTCAAACCATTTTTTTTCAAATATTTAACCACATGATTTAATAACTTTTTGCAGTTTTGTATATTTTTGCCTTTGCAATGAATTATAACTTTTCAATCAATAAAGTCTGCTGAGGCTACCATCTTTCGACGATTCTATTTCCTTAAGAAAGGACATACGGAAGGAAGTGCGTGTTTCCGGAATTCTTCCTCATTCTTTGATCTTGATTTCCACCCCAATTCATACTTTTTCATTCAGTGATTTTTTTTCCTCGCGTATATGTGAGTGTCGTGTGGGTTTTTTTTTTACTGTACTAATTTATTTTAATGCCAACTTGCGAATTGATTGCTTATATGGCCAATGCAAGTAAGGGGAGCGGGCAAATGGTAATTTTCTAAAATTGTGTTTTTCGAACTCAAGAATTTCTAATAACATGGATATCTATTTATCTAGTTCTCTTTGTTTTGTAATTATTCTTCTGATTTATAAGCGAAAAACCGGACAGATAAGACTTTCTATGAGCGGACTTTGTTCAAATTTTGATAAAAATCTGCAAATTTGGCGTAAAGGTCGTATATTAAATTTTATTCATCAAGCTGAAAATGTTTTTGAGTTATTTTTGTCACAGACAGACAGACGAACGGATATTTTCCAAAATTGCGTTTTTCGAACTCGGGCAAATCTAAAACATGTAGAATTTTTTTGACGATTTCTATACTTTCTGTATACTATATGTAGGAGAAATAAAAAAGGCATTGACTTGAAAGATATAATACAGGGTGTTCATTAATTATTGTTGATCATAACTTTCCTCATAACTCTCGAATAAAAAATATTACGCAAAAATGGATTACGTATTTGTAAATTACAACTTAAAGAATTTTATTAATGATATTAAAGTGTAAAACTTGCGCAATTTGCACTTTGTAGGCATTCAGATGAAGGCGGTTATGGAGAACATTTCATATTGTCGTATGCGGCATATGTAACTACACAGCTGATTGTCTCGTTGATTTTCGTGGACTGCGAGTAAACGTTCCTTGGATGCGATCAACATTTTCCTGCGAAGTGCTCGGTTTTCCCGCTCCCTTTCGGTGTAGAACGCTACCAGTTTCCTAAAAATTGTGTTAACCAGCGTCTGATAGAATTATCCGTCTGATAGATTAATTACACAGACTGCAAATGCGCTAAGATTGCATTGTTGCCACGTAAAATTCTTTGAGTTGTAATTTACGAATACGTTTTCGGTTTTTTCTTAATATTTTTTATTCGAAAGTTATGACGTACGGAAACTCCGACAATAATTAATGAACACCCTGTATTATAAAAGGGAAAAACGTGGCATTTTTATACTTTATTAATTTATTATTAAGTAGATATTTTCAAAGGTTGATAGTTGCTAGAATTCCTGGTTTAATTCTACTGAGGCGTCAAATCAGCCGACCTCAAATAGCTCAAATTGATTTCGACGACCCTGATCACCGTTATCGAATGCAATTATTACAGCTTGTTTCGTTCTACAGTATGTTTTGATAATTAATAGGGGTACTAGACTGACAACACATTTTTAAACAACGCAAGGTCGAATACTTTAAAGGTACGATGATAACGATACGTTTTTCATCTAATCATAAAAAAATCCATCATCTCATAGTTCAAACTAAAACTTGTTAAACTTTGTATGCATGCAAGAGAAATATAATTTAAGACGCACACGTTTTAATTGATTTATTTGACTTATCCTGATAGATATGCATAAAAAGCAATTTGCTTGTTTACATATTGGATTAATCATCACCCCTTACAGCAGCTGCCTGAGAGTTTTATCGAATTGTTGTGGATATTTCGACAGGATATGAGTCAGCACTTGCAGTGTTAGACTAAACAACATAACCTTTCGTGTTATATAAATAATTTATACTAGCTGTTTGCATTTAATTTATAAAATACTTTGTATATATTTAAAAATACTTATGTTTAATAGCATATTAATGAGATGATAATAATTGAAAATTTAACACTGAATATTAATAACTTAACTATTTACAGAAATTCGTTTAATCTTAAAATAGGTTGGATTTCAATCTGGAAGATCTTTTGTATTTTTTAGATTATAAAATATAACATTTTAATGGGTTAATTATTAAAGTTAAGTTGCAGTTCGATAAAACTCGATGTGAATGGGTTCTTTTAACTGATTGATACTTCGTTCACTTCTTCAGATGTTGTTGTTTTAGCACTTATAAATTTTGCTTGCTTTGTAAAAAAAAAAGAAAGGCGCTGTTCGATTTGCATTTTTTTATGAAAGCGTTTTGCCATATTGTCTAGAAATGTCCATCTAAAAAGCTTTTCTTCATTGATTAAAGCATGAATATTAAAGCCATTTATTGCAACTGTATTTTCTTAAACAATTTTTGTAAGTAACAAAAAAAAGGAGATACAGCAAAAAATTAAGCGTATAGTCCAGCGCATTTTTGAATTATGAATAGCAGATTTTCAGTGTTTCTATTGAAAAATCTCTATTTCAGAATGTTAACTAACAATTCTTCAGAAAGAGCGGTAATAATAATCAAAATCATAACTTCAAAATGCCTTTTAGTAAAAAAAATAAAAATTTTCCCGTTATGTTGTTGTTGTTACTTATGGTACTTGCCTATGGTCAAGCCTCCCGCTGATGCAGCAGCAGATATAAGCCGAAATAAGCGTCTCTTGTTTTTTTTAAGTAGCACTAACTAGGTTCAAGAGTACGACTTAACTACACACTCAACATATTTGCTTGCTCAGCCCCTTTTTACAGGGGGACACAGTCACACATCTCACAGATAGCACACAGAAGAACGACCATGCCCAAACCAGGACTCGAACCTGGGACTCCCTGAACACGAGGAAGACGCGCTACCTCTGTGTCAGCAAACCGGCTCCTGTACTGTATCTCTTACATACGTACGTCCACTAGAAAATCAAAAGCGATGACTTTGAAGAATTTTAAAACAGCACTGAGAACAATTATTATGAATTAAAATTATCCATTTAATAATAAAATGAAAAAGTAAATCATACTTTTATTACTTGTTTTGAATACTAATTTTACTATATATGTTTATATAGGTAAGCGTTTAATTAGAAAAAACAATCATTGTCATCTAATGTGTTGATTGTTTATGAATTCTTAGTTCTGCATTATGAATCGAATTTATTCACAATATTTTTTCTCACGTTTAGACAAACAAAATCAGCTCACTTGTTGATAAGGTTTCGTCATTTCGATCTTGGGGCTTCAGGTTCTAAACTCGACTATACTGGACTTTCCAAATCTTTATTTTGAGTGTGTAAAAAAGGAAACTAAAACGGAATGAAAGTGGCTATGATTTTTAGACAAGATAGAAAACAAGTAGAAATAAAGATTAAAACGAAATCTTCTATGCATATTTCAATGCATCATGTCAGAACATCATTTCTTGAACGGCCAAGCACCACGCGCTCGTGCAAGTTGAATTATATTTCTATTCATTTTAATGGTTTCATTGAATGAGTCACTTTGGTATCGCAAACGATCCAAAAAAACTTTGTCTCGCATTGATTGTTTTAAAAAATATCACATTTCCTATTTATTTCATTTCATATAATCACGCGCTCAAAATGACATTTTCTCTGTTTTATTTGCTGGAGTCATTAACTTATTTTTTTAATGAGAGCTTTTGTAAATGAGATGACATCAAGCTATTAAAAGCTAATTTTTTTAAACGCTCGTGCAGATAATAACATTTTTATTTTTCGCCAACAGATTAAAATGTTTATTTTTCTCTTATAGATTTTTGTTGACGCCAGAAAACCTCATGCTCAAAACAATATCAGGTTCTGATATGATAAAAATACATTATAGTATTTATAAAAATTAAATCCATGTTGAATTTTTTATGGAAGCTTGAAAAACCAATTTCAAATCTAATATACATTCAAATGAAATAACACTTAACTTACATTTCATGTGTAACATTGTTATTGACATTATTTCTCTGATTCCACTTCAGTTCCTTATCGCACTGACCTTACGGTGCATTTTGAAGAGGACGTCTCTCGTATTATCGCACGGGTACTTACACTTCAAAAAACCATTACCAACTTCAAAAAATTAAATAAAAAAAGTTTGTTTTGACGTTGTTTTTGAAAGTGCACTTCCTGCAGCATTGCCATCTGTTAACCATCTGCTTAATTTTTATCGCATATTTTAATTTTTGCATAGAGGAAAAATACAAAAAGGAAGAAATACAATCACAAAGAATTCACAATTTTCATTAATCTCTATAATATGTTTTATATTTATACATCTTAGTCAATCTGTCTGTCTGTTTTTTCGTTATAATATACACGATGACGCTAAAATTAAAAGGATAAAATTGAACTAGACGGATAAAATTGAAAATACGATCTTAACATCAAATTTGTTAGCCTTTATGAAATTTTGGATGAAATTTGTATATCTGTATGTCCATCCTCATATAAATATGATAACTAAGTAACGTAGCATTTGAAAAATACCTCGTTATGTACAATTTCATGACCAGATACCAATCAAACTTACAGCACTCTATTAAATATGGAACCAAATTCATTAACGAAATGATCATTTGCCAGTTTGTTTATTTCCACACGAACGCGATAAAAAAAAGGGCTACGATAATTAAAATTCGTTGTGTGGTCTTGTAAACAAAATTATAGATCGCTGTCGATTTTTGGTTTATATCGATAGAATATAAGATAAACTAATTATATTGCAAAGTTCACAATGCGCCATATTGCGTAGGTATATCCTTAAGTCTCTCCGTGGCGGACTTTGCCCTGACCTTCAAGGTTTTGCTACCCTCCTCCCCATCCTTTCGCGATGCGTTTGGGGTGTGCAGACTTTTATAAGGACCGCAAAAAAGAGAGTGCTCTACTGTCTGTGCGTATGTGAAAGCTAAAAGGAAATCCTGTTGTTGGTTTTCGTTGTTAAAAATTCGTCGCTTAGAGGTTGGTACATAGTTTCTTATTTTGCTTGATATGAGCATGTCTGAGTTATAATTTGCTTGCGTATAGTTTCAATATTTCGCGTAATGTTTGAAAAAGGAATTGGAAAAAGAATCTCTAATTATTGGATAGAATATCAATTTTTGTATGATTATTTAATCCAATATTATTTTAATTGTATTATTATTATTATTGAATCGAATATTACTTTAATTGTATTATTATTATTGAATTGAGTATTATTTTAATTATATTATTATTATTATTGAATCGAATATGATTTTAATTGTATTATTATTATTATTGAATAGCACTTTTTTCTTTTTACCTTGACGTATATTAGGTCGATTAAACCAACGTTATTAAAAAAATTATTCCGCAAAATGTTTAAATAAGGAATGGGAAAAAGGATCTTTAATTATTGGAAAGAATATCAATTTTTGTATTA